>KZ303494.1:309251-403501 GCA_002705745.1 Coemansia reversa NRRL 1564
ACGTCTCACTGTTCATAATGGTGATCTGCGACCCGTTATCAACAAGGACGCAGATCTCCACACCATTTACATGTGCAGATGCCAGGAATTGCTCTCGTGGTGAAATTTCTACCATGCTTTTATTTGAAACTGAAGCTATGGCTATCTCAGAAATCAGAACTGTGGGCTCACCACCCCTCAGTTCTGCTGGCCTTTTGGGTTGCGCTGCGGGCATTTCCTAAGATTGTGCTTGGCATCGCCGCAGGCAAGACAAACGTCTCTCTTGCGGTGGTCCTCATACTGTTCACGAGTTACAAGCTCACGGACCGAGTTGTACGACGGAAAGGTTGCTGGTCCGCGGTATCCACCACGGATGGCGTCAGTTTCAACAGGTGGGGCGTTGGTAGTCACTGCATCAATTTCCATAGGCGCGTGGGCAGCCATTGTGAGGGAGCCGAAGTGATTGGCCGCCAGTGTTTTCACTGCACCAATTCTGATTGGCTCACTATTTTTCGCCTCCATCAAAACACGTGAAATTACCCCCTGCGGCATGCGCGAAAGAAACAACAGCATGGTAGCCTGGTCGCATAATTTTGCAGCTTTTGCAAGCTGTTCGAGTTGCGCACTGTATGTGTCCAAAGTCGCGATGGAGGTGGGCGCGGACATGTTTATCAGTCAGAAGAAGGCGTCCACGTAGTTCACTGCATTGCTGTAGTTTTCTGCAACGAACTTTTCGAAATTTGCCCATGCGGCAGGATCCACAGAGTTCTGTTCGCAATCTGCATAGTATCTGTTTGCCTTATCCAAAGGCAGGCTGTCGGCAGCAATTGCGACCTTCCACTTGGTTGGGCAGTCTGCTGTGGTCAGGAGGCGGTTGGCATTAACAAGCCAGTTTACTGCATCAGGGGCAAATTTAGGGTTGCTCCTTTGTTCCTGGGGAACCAATGGGTTCACAATTCCCTTGAAGTCCGTGAACTTTAGACCCTGTGGTTTGTCTGGCAGGGCCGTTATACTGGCGAGGAACTGGTTGAACTGATCCCCGTCCATTTCAATAAGTCAAATAACAGAAAAAGGGGGCGCGTTACTGCGAAATATTTTCTTTTGATTGTTTGCAGCGGGTTTAGCGGCTGAGTTTGCGGCTGAGTTTGCGGCTAGTTTAAGAAGCGGAGGTGCTACCAACTGTAAAGATGGTTTCTACTATAATGTATTGTGCGATAAGAATCCCCGTAAAAGAACTGAGGAAAGCTAGAAACAATAATAATAAGGCTATCAGGCTCTTTATATAGCCCTGATATGATTGGCTATGAGTGTACCTTTTAGTGCAGCCAATCATCCTCACATTCTGTGCCCACTGTATATCTGTAGTCAGTAACTCGGGGAGCTAGGAACATACTCCATATGTAGAAGCAACAGTTCTATTAAACTCATAGAACTACATACCTTTCCCACTATGACATCATAAGTGAGTTCCACATCTAATTGTCCTCACACCTATGATGGTTAAAATTTTCTATTAGGTATAAATATAACCGCGATTAGTAGATCTAATCTTGAATAGATAGAGAGACAGACAGAGAAAACAGTTTTATAAGCCACTCCCTGGGAAAAGCCAATTGGCTATAGGGAGTGCCAAAACCACAGACTATTAAGTGTCATAAATGTGCTCTACTTTTGTGACTCTAGATACTTTCCATGAAGCTTTTTCTGCGCTTCGTACTCCTTGGTCAGCTTCTTAATCTTGCTTTTGGTGAGGAGCTCCCCTGCCTTATCCGCTGTAGGAATGCCCCAATCGTCCCATGCAGAGTAGAGCTTGCACATCTCTGGTGTGCGGAACATGTCTTCTGGTGCCTGACGGCTCTTGGCGATACGGGCCTGGCGCTTCTCCTCTGCCGCCTGCATCTCCTTGTGCTTCTCAAGTTGTCTTGTTGCTTCCTCGGCCTCGCGGCGCTCATGACTGCGCCGGATCTCCTCAGGGTCCAAGATCTTTACTAGAGCACGGCCGTCGCCATGATCGTCAATTACTATTCCCAGATTTGGAAGGTCCTTGTCGCGGATCCTGTCGCACAGTGTAAGCAGCGCCTTCTTATCGCCGCCAGAAAGTGCTATCTCGCGCACGGCATCGCGGAACTCGCTAAGCACAGATGCAACCGGTAATATTAGCGACTCGCGATCAGTCGAAGTACCCTGACCTTCCGCGCTCACTGCTTGGATTCCCCAGCCGATGGCCTGCGCAGGGCTCTCCGCGACCAACCCAAAAGCACGCATGATCCTACTCACGTACAGCGCAACCACCTCAACCGTCTGCGGGTCAATGCAGCTCCGACCGCGCTGTAGATAAGCGTTCGTGCGAGCAACAATATCCTGAATTGCGCGAATCGCCGTCGACGTGTCAAACGAGTCCAGCAGCGCACGGTGCACCAGCTCTTTGGAATTTTCTAATGCCTTGAGCAAATCAAGCTCAGGCGCAAGGATGCGACGCTGGGCATCTGAGCCCTGCTGATGGAGGCGCGAGTCACGCAAAAGCGCAGTGACGTTGGAGAAAAAGTTGCTTAGCGACCTTTCAACCGCAATAGCCTCTTCCATGGACTTGGAGTCGAAGTACATCGGGGCATTCCACTGCGAAAGCAAAAACAGGGTGCGAATCTGGCGCGCCGTGTACTTGTGCAGGGCCTCTTTTATGGTCACATAGTTCTTAAGCGACTTGGACATTTTCAGGCCCTTCACATTGAGGTGGCCGGCATGCAAAAAGTAGTTTACCCACTGTTGGCTCTCAAAGCATGCCTCTGATTGAGCCAGCTCGTTGGTGTGGTGTGGAAAAGCCAGATCAATTCCGCCAGTGTGTATGTCAATCTGCTCCCCCAGGATCTCGCTCGCCATAACACTGCACTCAATATGCCAACCGGGACGCCCGGCACTCCAAGGGCTGGGCCACGTAGGCTCCCCAGGCTTTGACCGCTTCCACAACGCAAAGTCAGACTCGCTGCGCTTCTCGTTTCCGCGCCTGCTCAGCGGTCCCTCGCCATCAGCCACCAGAGCAACGTTTCCTTTTGAGGAGGGCTCCAGCTTGGCATAGAAATGGCCGTTCTTCCCGTCAAATGCCGCCACGTCAAAGTAAACCGAACCGCCCGCCTCATATGCGTAGCCGTTGTCAATGATACGCTGCACAAACCGCACAATATCCGGCACAAACTCCGACACGCGTGTCAGCACATGCGGGCGGCGGACATTCAGCGCATCCATATCCTCGAAAAAGTCGTTCTCCCAGTACGCTGCCAAATCCCGGAAAATACGCTGGTCTGTCACATCCGCCCCATGCTGTCGGTCAAGCCACGGCGCCAAAACGTCCTCGCAGCTGTCTATCAGCACACCGGCCTCGGCCTGTGATGTTTTTCCCGCTGCTACCTTCTGGCGGGCTACCACCAGCGCCCGGAACGCATTCCGGGCGGCTTTGAAGTTCATCGAGGCCTTAAGATCACTTGCAAGAAACACTTCGTCATTTCCATCATCGACTTCTAATGCAAAAGCCTTCCAATCATCGTCGCAGCCAATGGGCCTTCCAATACGAAGCTCTATAAGACCCTTGAACGATGCATTTGCAAACTCGTAGAGCGCGTTGCTTGCATCTTCGATCGTCTGTTCCGTCAGAGCAGTTACCTGGGTGCGATATTGGCTAAGAAGATGCTTGTGTCGGGCACACAAAATTATCTTGTCGTCAATGTCTGTAATGTTCATCACCACATTGAGGTCGTAGCCAAGGTAATCTTCCATGATACGCCGAATAATGTCGAATGACACATAGTTGCGGGCGTGCCCCATGTGCGCTGCGTCGTAGACTGTTGGGCCGCAGCCATACCAGCTGACACAATTTCCCTTGCGTGGAACAAATGGAACCTTTGATTTTGTAAAAGTGTTAAAAACCTCAAGCCCGGTCTGCGGATGTGCTGATTCAGGCTGCTCCCATGGCGGGCTGCTGTTAATTGAAGACGTCATTGCCACCTGCCCGCTTGTTGCCAATTTAAGACAAAAGTAAGACTGCTTCTCTTGAATGAAAGGAAGATTATACCTAAAATATGTTGTACGAAAGGTTTGTAGCAAAGACAGAGAGCGGCGCACAGCGAAGACCAAAACCATGAAAAGGTGAAAAACAAGAAAAGGGCGCTTACAAAACCCAGTCGGAAAACGGTATTGGCATTTCAAAACTCGATACCAAGAAAATAAAAGTAGGTGTGATGTGTGTGCACGAGAAGACTCATCACTTTCTTTGTTTGCCCAGATCAAATTATTTAATCCAATCAAGCATAATGCTGTAGTATACTGTTTTTTAAAAAAAACTATTAGTGCATCAAGTGAATGGCGTTTGTGATAATCGAGGTAATTTCTTGACAGCAAGTGCTCTTGTGTTTTGCGTCAAGAAAAACAAAGTGTGTGCGTGATTGGCGTGTGTAGTTGGCGGGCACGATTTCCAGGGATAGTTCACGTTGGCAGACAAGAAGAAAGAACCAAGAAACAGATCAACAAGACATTAGTATTAGTTTTGAGTATACACATAGCATAAATGGTTTTGGCAATGGCATAACATTACAATATAATACATGTAACTTACCTTGTTGCCCGTAAAAAGGGTGTTGGCTGCCCTCTGCTTATCAGTCTGCACCGCAAAAACCATGGTGTCATTAGCAAAAGTTTTAGCATTTAAGTAAGAGCATTTTTTGCTGTAACCAACATGGCAAGTTTGTGGCTAAAGGACAGTGTGTTAGCAAATTGGCGTGGGCAACAAAGGGAGGAGAAAACAGAAAATCTTATTTATACGTAGTTTGTTTGTGCCATACACAACAGACATCCCATATATATTATTACAATTACCTTTTGTCTCTTCAGAACATGTCCATATTCCCCAAGATATATGTTGTGGCAAGTGGCCGTGTATCTTTAGTAAAGCAAGTGACTATAGTTTAAAGAATCTTTATTTTTTCTTAATAAAACGCATTTGAAAACTATTGTTGATCATCTTGCTTTTATACAGATTCACCAACACCTCTTGCAATTATTTCCAATCGTAACTATTACCAAGGTATGAGTAAGATTATATCCTGGTTATTGCTTGTCAGGGGATTAATCACTTCCAATGCGACATTGCTCTGAACGCGTTTCATGACCCCTATTACGTCTTGTGTGGCGCAGCTCATGGTTAATGTCCGAGAGCCATTCGGCCTTCGCAACATATAACTTACATATAGATGTATAATTCTAGATTGTTAACATTTGACAAAAAGCATAGTTTATGCATCTTTAAAGGTTAGCTGTTTTGTTCAATTATTCTTGTATTGATGGGCTTGCATTTGTTTATACTGTAAGCAGTTTAACAGACACTAGACAAAAACTATAAAGTTTATCTATATGCTTTTAAAAAAGTATGTAACAATTGTTACTATTATACCATAGTTTATTTATGATTTGTCATACGCCGTGTTTTGTGGGTAAACAGAATGCCACCCCATGCATGTGGTCTACATTTCTCCGTAGCTCCATTTTCTATTTATTGTTAAATTCAGCAGATATCATTGCACGTGTTTTTAAAGTCAATTTGTGTAGAACAGACAGCCTGACAGAGGAACGTACGGAGAAAATATTTTTATATGTTACACTCTTGGAGAAACGACAGAGTATTTAGAGTAGTAGGAACAGTAGTAATGTATTTAAAAACAATGCGTGAGCACCAGCGTTGCTTGTAAATAGGCAGAAAATATTTAAGTGCATTTATCGATTACAAGTTTTCAATTAAATATAAAAACTGTATGTTAAGCAAAATCGGGTTTTGGGGTGTCGTTTTTAGACAGCTGTTCTATTATTTTTAATTCATTTAGTTGGATGTCACATAGTATTGTATTAGCAATTATTTCTGTTTAATTGGGTTTAAAGGAAAAAGTCTTACAATATGAGTAGGATTTTGAGAAAGAGTTATATACTAAGTGATGGTGCCTGACCATTTTAGTTTTTATGCAAACCAATCGAATTACCACAATGTAACTAATATTACTCGTATATTGGGCATTCACATATCTTACCTAGCGTTGTCAATAAATGGACAAAAACTAACACAATGCAAAAACAGATTATATATAAAGAGGAAAATTTATTGTAGTCCTTTGTCTTTCTACGGGGATGCATGTTCCCGCGCCAAAAAAAAGGAATCGTGAATATATATATATCAATCCTTGGCGATCCAAGCACCATCCACGAATTTTGAATATAAGCAGTATACCTCTAATAGACACCAGAGCGGCTTGTCGCATGTCATCCAATAGAATATGATGTTCCTACGACGCGCCTGTTTTTTCAAGGAGAATGGTGCACAGCAAAACGATGTGCTGCACCAGGGGTACATCATTAATGACACGCACATCTCTTTGTGCTGCACTTGCATTGGGCTGCATGTGGGACGACAAACGACTACCAGCAGTTGTCCAATAGGCAAGAGTTGAGAATATCTATTGCATTCATTGCAAACATGGCATGAGCAGTAGATCAAGGCTCGTCAATTTTATTTGTAAACCTGTTGTCTGTGCAACTTGAAAACAATGCAATTGCATTAGCCACATTGCAAAGGCAAGCGCCCGTGGTTGCTCAGTTTGTAGCTACTATCCATAAAAATATTGAAGATACTCGGACATGGACTAAATTACCAGAGCAAAGAGCGTCAGAAATAAAGCTCCAGCGGAGGTGCTTTCCCGGATCATGCCAAAGGCAGGCATCTCAAGACTGACAAAATAGACTGTGAAACTTGAATTAGAATATTGTTCACCAAGCCAAAAGAAATCCGATTGCACTGCATTTGGTACAGTTTTCATATCCAAGCACAGGTGTATATAAATGGCACACAAGCCCGTAACTGGCAGCAAAACAAGCACATCGGACACTCTTACTTTATCTTGACACTATTACATTTTTATCTACCTTGTACTTATAGTGACTTGCACCAAATATGAGTAACATTTTGGAACACATAGCTTCTGAACAAATTGATTTGAGTTCACTCTATGGTTTGGACACGCAACTAAATCCCTATATTTGTGGTAATGAATCAGCTAGTGTCAGCCAAGAGCAGATTATATCTTTGAACAATATGTTTGGTTTAAACTACGTACCAGTTTTAGACACAAATAAGCATGGACACACTTACCACAGTAGCGGGATACTTTCAAGTACTACAACATCAGCTAATATCCCTACATATCCACTTGGCAGCCTATTAGATATTGGCACACAGGCACTTCCAAATGGCAATTGTTCTCTCGTACTTGACCTCAGCCAACAATCATTTGAAAACATTATACCGGCTTCTATCAGCTATCCTCAGACAGACAGCAACAACATTGGACCGCCGCACGACTTGTGTATACAACCAACTGCTATCTCTCTCCCAGTCGAGACGTCTTTAGAGCAATTGGTGCCATGTAATAGTGACGTAGACACAGACAGCATTGATGCCGCAGTTCCTAGTCCGCGTGAGCGTCGAAATGCCGTGTTTTTACCACGCTCATTTACGGATGCTGCGAGGGAGTATTTCTACCCAAATGTAACAGACGGTTTAGGAAATGTGATGGAAGCGGCAGCAGAGACGGTAGAAAAAAAGTTTTCCCACAATGAATTATCTTGGAAAGCTTGCAACTCCAACACTTTTACTGGTCGCAAGAAAAATCTTGTGAGGAAGACGACCTCGAAAAAACCAAGCGAAAAGATTCATGGCAAGAGCTATAACGAAAATACCAATTCAGTGCTCCGTCTGTGGCTAGAACATAATATGGCCAATCCCTACCCCTCTCCACAAGCAAAGCGGGAGTTGATGAGACAGACTGGTTTAACAAAAATGCAGCTAAAAAACTGGTTTTGCAATATCCGCAGACGTAAGCTTCCAAGTTCCATTAAGCGCTCCAAACAACACCATCGGTCCGAATGTGCTAAGCTGCTATCTTCATTAGCAATACCGTAGATCACAGCTTTTTAGGTTAATATTTGTTTTTTATGTTTTCCACTCTCTGCAAGATTTACTAGGCACCTTCAACGGATTTTGCAGGTATATACACATTTTCTCAAATAAAAGTCACATGTTGGCTGTTAGTTTGCTTTTGTGGTATGTATTACCAGCATTAACTTTACACGAGTGGTTTTAATATAATATGTATTACCAGCATTGACTTTACACAAGTGATTTTAATATAATATGTATCACCAGTATTGACTTTACACAAGTGATTTTAATACTAATTTATCATCACATGCTCTTGTTAATTTCGGATGACACTATATATACAGTACGGTTCCATCGTTTTATTGACCAGAGCAGTATATTAAATTGTAATAGTATAGTATATGTTGTATATACACGCAGGTGTGATTATTATTGTAATGCGTGGTTTGTGACCAACGGTATAATACTGTATTCTTCTTGTCTGCCAACGCAAACTGTACTCTCAAATCATGCCTGCCAACTACACACGCCAATCACGCACACACTATGTTTCTCGACGCAAAACACAAGATTTCTTGCTGCCAAAAAATATGTCGATTATCACAAACGCCATTCACTTGACGCATTAATAGTTCTTTTAAAAACAGTAAACAACATATGCAAGAAAGTGGTGGCTGAGCTTATTACAAATGTTCCAAACAGCTATATACCAGCAGATGCGTTTGTAGTTATACAGTTCAGCTGACAAGCCTTATGTATTGCACACATATGAATGGACATTGGCTGTACGCTCTATTGCACTATGAATAGTATTCCGTACTAGCATAGATAAAACGCATCTTGGGGCGCCCTGCTTGTGTAGCTCTCTGGTTTTCCTTTAAAGACAGAAAAGCTTTCTAATGGTGGTTTATGCTATTTGTAAATCCATAAATATGAATATGAGCCTACCATTGTGGATTCTTCTTGCTATATTGAGCTGCTTGGCACAAAACATATCGGGATTTGATATAAATTGCAACTCCAATGTGGCCGTGTACTGGGGCCAGAACAGCGGCGCATCGGGAAGTCTTCCTTACCAAAAGCCGCTTGGAGCATATTGTGACGACGACAATGTGGATATAATCCTGCTATCATTTCTATACATACTTAAAGGAGCCGGTGGGTATCCAGTGCTTAACTTTGCAAACATCTGCGACTATTCTAAGAACGCATCTGTCCCTGTATTTCCTGGAACAGAACTAATGCATTGTTCTGATATGGGGGTTGATATTAAACATTGTCAGAGCAAGGGGAAAATTGTGCTGCTATCGATTGGCGGCGCCACTGCTCAGCTTAACTCTGATGCGGATACATTCTCAAAGCAAGTTTGGGATCTTTTTATGGAAGGCTCTTCGCCATATCGCCCATTCGACGATGCAATTATCGATGGAGTTGATCTCGACTTTGAGCAGTCATCGCAAATGAACCTTATCCAATTTGCAAACAATATGAATCAGCTCTACAAGACTGGCACACGCAAGTACTATCTCACATCAGCACCGCAATGTCCTTATCCTGATGCAAACCTCGGTAATCTATTGTCGCAGGCACATGTGGACATGGCTTTTATTCAGTTCTACAACTCGGGATGGTGCGATAACTCCAAGTACGGCCTTCCGCATTGGCCAGAGGTAAGTTATAGCAAGTGTTTTAGATGTTTACTAATCTAACGCTTATGTGCTTTTATTTTACGAAAAAGCCTTGCTACAGGCAAATGCTATTATCATTTCCTCTAGCAACCACTAACTTTTATTATCTTAAGGCATCATCCTTTGCACCTGTCTACTTAACTTTTGTATATATAGTCAATGAACTATTACATGTGGGACGATGCCTGGCATAATGGCAGCTTTGCCAACCCCAAAATCAAACTCTACGTTGGCGCAATGGCTGGCACAGGCGCCGGTAACCCGTCATCATACGTTGCGCCCGATTTCTTTACGCGTGAGCTGAAGGAGCTCCAGGGAAACTATTCAGAGTCCTTTGGCGGCGCCATGATGTGGGACATGAGCTGGGCGTATGGCGCCACCCCAAACTATGCAGCAAATGCCAAACAGGCGCTTATGTCAGGTTCAACGTGTGGAAGTGGCGGCTCATAAAGTGACTAGCAAGTTCTGTAGTTGTAAAGATCCATGTTTGCTTTTCACTTCTGTTGCAAAGATGAGCAGTGTTTGACAGGTGTCTCCGAGGCATCCAACCCAGCATGCGTATATTGCTTGACTGCCGCTGGGTCTTTTCGCAGCGAGTTGTAATGCTCGCCAAGACCATATGCATGGCGGTGGTAGGACAGTCTAATCGGATTATTTGCACTATATGCATCCTCGCCTATCCGCAGCACAGGCATATTTGACTGGTAAATATGCACTGGCAGCTGAAAAGAGTGCGAGAGAGCTGTAATTTCTTGCTGCCCACCCCATGTCGCTGTGGTTTCTATATCGCTGCAGTACTTTTCAAAATCGCTTTCACTAAACAAGTCGCCATCCTCGCGAGTCATAAACGAAATAAAGTCACCATAATTAGCGCGCATATACTCCGCTGCACGCTTGCGCATCTGCGAATAGGAGACAGTGTAGCCATGATAAGTGTTGACCTGGTCACCAAAGGCAGCATACAAACAGTGGCCGTCGGGCCTAATTTCTTGTATACTCAGACCATCGCTGGCAGCCAGCTTGCTGATTGCCTCGGTTTCGACGGCTGCAGTATCAACCATACCCTCCGCCTCCGCCTCCGCCTCTTCCTGTTGGCGCTTCAGCTGCTCGGCCCTGCGTTGCAGACGCTGCCGCGCTTTATTTTTCTTTGCGACAGGCTTGACAGGCTGGCTGGGGTTGGTATATAGTCCTAGAACAGATGCGGTGGCGGATCCGCCTTCGCTTTTAGCGTCGGGCATCCCAGACTGGTCATGATCCTGGTTGTCAGCAGTATCAGGCGTACTAGAAGTGAATGCTTTGCTGCACCCGCCAATCACGCTCAATTCAGCACGATGTCGCTCAGAGTGAGTCCTTTCCAATTCGGCAATCTCGGCGGCCACCTCCTTCTTCTTGCGCTTGTCGCCCTTGGGAATAGACTTTTTGAGAGAGGTAATCGTCGCAATTAAGTCTTTCTTCTCCTTGCGATGGCGAGCCTCGAGGTCCTCGAATGTCTCTTGCGGTGTGGCCATTGCAAGCGTATTAAAATGCCTTTACTAAAAAAAAAAAACGATGTAGTGGGCTGTAAATATCAAGTCAAGAGCAGAGTTTGATGGGTGAGGCAGATTAACATGCAGGCTGTGGTCTTCGGAGCATGCAAGATGTGGGTTGCTTCCACTTCCGAGTTGGCACACAAACATACACAGCGTACTTGTAGACAGATAATGGATAATTCGGGCACAGGTTTTAGCAAAGAAAGCAGCGGCAATGCGGCAGGGAAGACAGAGGCAGCAGGCACTGCTGTCGGTGCGTCCGCTGAGAAGAAGCAGGACAGTGCGCGTCAAGACATTACAGACGCCAACGGCGTCTCGGGAAATGCGGCAGCAGCTGGGTTTGATTTTAACGTCGATTCGCTGAACCTTGAGAATCTTAGCGGACTGGCGGGACTGGATTTCGATGTGGCAAACCTGCTGAGACAAGTAAGCAGCACGGGCTCAGGGGCGGTGGCGACAGGCACAGAGAGCACAGCTATATTCTCAGGCGGCTTACTGGGAACAACAGAAACAGCAGGCGAGGCAGCAACGAAGAGAAGCCAGCACCCAGGCAGCACATCAGTTGCGGTGATGGAAACAATGCCAGGCGCGTCAACAATGGGAGCTGCGAGGCCATCGGCAAGACCAGCGGCAAATACACAAAGAGCAGCCCAAGGTAGCACAGCGCAGGTGGTAAGCTCTTCGATAGATGCACCAGCAACAACACCAGGAAACACGAGGCCGCTAGGACAGGGAGACATCACAATTACACCTCAGCAGACATCTGTACGACCAGTTGCAGCTCGACCAGCAGGACCAGCGCGGCCCATGCGGCCTGTGGTAGGGACAGCTGGGACTGCATCGCCGCGGCCGCGTCCTGTACGGCCACCGGGAACACAGGCCGGCCAGGCACGTCCATTGATGGCTGGTGGCGGAGCGGGTAGGCCAGGACTAATGCGGGTTGGGGTTCCAGGCGCTCGTCCGCGTCCGGTACTGGGAGCGGGAGTAAGCGCAGGAGCCAGTGGAGGACGGCCGGGGGTAAGGCCTGGGACTCGTCCGAGACCAATGGTGCGGCCAACAAGCGCTGGCACAGCGGCAGCGATAAGATCGCCGACAAGCGGGAGGCCGGTAGCTGCAGTGCGGCCTGGCATGCGGCCTCCGCTGTTGCGTTCGCCAGTGCAGGCTGGGGCAGGCAGGTCCTCATCAATAGAAGCATTACCGGTGGTGTCACCTGGAGCACCTGTGACGCCCGGGGGTAAGTCGCAGAATGACCAGTCAATGACACCATCACTGCCAAGGGCGGCAAGTGGAGCGCGACCAATGCAGCAGCATGGGGAGACACTGACTTCTGGCGGAAATGCAAAGGGGGCGGACGGGCTAAGCAACAACACCACGTCAGACAACGCCGTCTCCGAGGTAAAGGCGCAGGCTCGGGAGCCCTTACCGCATTCAAAAACACAAACCAAGGCTGAAGTAGGAACACCTACTGATCCCAGGGCGGATGCTGGTGCAGAGGCCGACTTTAAGATGGAGGCAGAATCTGAGGCGGATGCGGATGCAGATGTGGAAGAGCAATCGTTAACAGAGACAGTTACAGTGAACTGCCCACGGCAGCAGCCGGTAGTACATGGGTTGGATGGGCTGTATGACGTGGAGAGTACGTTCCGGACGCTGTGTCATGGCTCGGCTCCGGTTAGCGCAGAGTGGTCATCTCAAAACATCGTGGCGGTGTCATGGCCGCAACTGGAACCGATGACAGCGAGCCGGCGGGTGCGGCGCGACGGAGAGAGTGAGGTAACGGGTGATGCGGGGAGAGTCACAGAGACGTGGCGGGCGGCTTCGGCGGAGATCCATCTTTACCGGCTGCATGTGCACACGCCGGCTGTGTGGGACTCGGAGGAATTGACACAGACGATCCACCCGTCGCTACTGCGTCTGTGCTCGTTGCGTATGCACCAGAACGGGGGAGTGGTCGAGGGAGGAGTGGTGGGAGACGGCTCGGGTGACTCAGCGGATGATGCAGCGGAGGGTGGTTCAAAAAGCTCGGGCGCTCCGGTGGAGGGCACCACAATAGATGTGGCGCCACTGTCGGAGTGGCATAACGGCACGGCAAAGGGCGAGCGCATGCGAGTGGCAGCGGCGGTGCGCAGCGCGTGGAGTGCGGACGGGCGCATGCTGGCGACGAGCGACGCGGCGGGGCGATTTGAAGTGTTTCGGATGGGCAAGGAGCTGAACACGTGGCGCAGCGAGTACTGTGTTGCATTTGACGCGCCAGTGGTGGCGTGGGTGTGGCTGGGCAGCACACGCAAGTACGGCATCAGCCGGCAAGCGGGCGGCGAAACAGGCAACGAGGTGGAGGCAAGCGATGCATGGGCGGCGGACACGGGGCTGAGCGTGCGGCGCCTGCCGTTTTTTGGGCCGCGCAACACGCAAGGCGAATACGCGCTGGTAGTGGCCACAGCGGACGGGCGGCTAGCGCTGGTTTATCAGCGCGACGCAGCATGGGAGCGCGTTGTGGCTTCGCTGCCAGCGGGGCACATGGATGGCGCGCGCATCACGCACGCAGACATGATGCTTGTGTCGAAAAAATGGATTTACCTGGCAACTCACCGCGCGGCGGCCGGCCCAGTGGCCTACGCGCATGAGCCAGGCGCGCTTCCGGCTGCGCGCGGGCAAGACGGCAGCATTACCGCGCCAATGGCAGAGGTTTACGGCATCCAGGTAGAGTTTGAGGCCGACTACAGCCCGCGGCTGTTTGCAACGGCGCTGGCGGTGGCGCCGGTAGTAGTTTCGGAGGGTGATCCGACGGTTTGTGGATCAGCCAGTGACTCGCTGCTTAAGTTCTCCGGAGGATCTCTTGGCGAGGCAGAAAGCCCCGGCGAGCAGCTCTGTGTCACGCATCTGCGGCTTGTCACGGCGCTCGACCCCGAGGAGTCCCACGCGGAAAACGTGCTAGGCGAGCGGCACAGTTTTCCGCTGGTTTTTGTGGCGCTGGGGGCGGGTTCTGCAACAGCATTGCAAGTGCTGAGGTTGGAGGCCGCGGTGCCAACGCAGCGGCGAGGGCAGGCACTGCGGTTAGCGACGGAGTGGACGGTGCGGCGGCGCGGCGTGCTGGTGGCAGCTGCAGCAAACCGCGCCGAGCGGCAGCAGCTGCGACGCGTGTTTGCACGGCGTGGAGACGCGGACCACCGCGCGCTGTTGCTAACGTGGGCAGACGGGTGCGTGGAGACCCTGCACGACTACGGCGTGGGCGGGCGCTTTGACAGCAGCGTAGAAGCGGCAGACGCCGGCTCCTGCGCGTGGGTGGCTGGCGGTGCGCTGAGCCCGCACGGAACGGTGTTTGTGCAGTTTTCCGTTCACGCGCACGAAGAGCAGCCGGGAGGCGCGTGGCGTCAGGGGCGTGTACAGTTGCGCGTGGGTTGGGCGCCGTTCTTTGGCGCGGCGCACGTACGTGCGCACAGCGGTGATTTGCTGGCGGTGCGCGTGCTCAACGGTGAGGACACGACAGACTTGGTGGCACTTCTTGCGAACGAGGCAGCGGTCGAAGAAAGCATAGACGCAACCGGTGCAGACGGCACAAGGGACGGCGGAGACGTGAGCGTCGCAGAAGACCAGCTAGGCACCGCACCGCCGCTTCTTGCGCCGCCTGCTTCCCGGACGCTGACACTGGCGCTGGAGCGCGCGTGCGAGAGGTTGGCGGCGGCATTGCGGCTGCAGACGCTGGCGTTGGATCCGCTGGCAGGCGGGGCGCCGCACTTGCGGCGGCTGCTTGGAGCGGCGATGCAAGCGCACGCGCTGGCGCAGCATCATGTGGCGGCGTCGGCGCTTGGTCTGGTGCTGCACGCGGCAGCGGCAGGCGAGGCACGCGTTATCATCGCGCAGCAGTACTTGCTACAGAGCGTCTCGGCAGAAAAGTGGTTCTCGGCAGAATGGCGCGTGGCATTTCCGTCAGCGACGGCGCTGGTGCTGTGGAGTCTCGACCTGTTTGCGGCGCTGGCGCGCGATGCGTTTGTGTTTCTGCACGTGCGCTGCCCAGACACCAGTGGCACTCAGCGGCCATTATACGAGCTAGATGCGGCGACAGCGCACGCAGCGGCGCACGGAGCGCAGCTACCGGGGCGAGTGCCGACGCGGGTGGCGCTGCTGTTTCACCAGCCGACGCTGGACGCGCTGCGAAGCATGGTATCTTTCGCTTCGCACATTGAGTATGACCTAGCGCGGCGCGCGCAGGCGGTGAACGCACTACCTGCTGGTGCGGCGCACGTTCCTGCGCTGGCCACCATGGTCGCCGCACGGCCGCTGGTGGTGGCGGCGGCGGAGCAGCTGACACACGCGCTTGCCCATCTCCCAGTAGGGCTGTCACGGCTGAAGGACTTTTTGGCCGACGTGCACCACTTGTACGCCGCCGACACTGCCTGCACATGTGTCGCTGCGCAGGCAGCACTACTGGCGTCCGCTACCGTCACTGCGCCTTTTGCGCGCCACCTGCCGAGCGTGGCACGCAGCTTTGCGCGCTTTGTGCTAGAGCCCGACGTTGCTTCCGCGCGCCCGCCCCCGCTGCCCAGTGCGCTGGTGTTGCACGACTCGCGCTGGTTGGCTGTCGCCGTATGCCGTCCTGCTGCTGCTGGTTTGCGAGACGGCTCGGCTGCTTTTGAGACGCCATGGCGGCTTTCATCGCACGCCGTACCTGCGTCTGCTGATGCGGAACACGAGGACGGGTGCGCAGCGCGCGAAAAGGCGGAATTTGAGCGCGCGCTGGACGAGGACTGTGTGCTGTTCGACGTCGATGACCCTGGTTTTATATTTGTAGATCCATCCGCTGCACCGCCGCCCGCGTTCTCTGGTGCCTTTGCGCACGCTGCCGCATCTGCTGCTGCTGCTGCACCTGTGCGCATTGCCGCTGCTCCTCCTGCTGCTCCGTCTGCTGCACCACCGCACATCCTCTCCGACGCCGACGCCGATCTGATGTTCAGCGTGCCGCTGTTGTTCGACGCACCGTTTCGGCCTGTCGCCCAGGCTGCCGCTGAATGCTCCGCGCGTGTGCCGTCGCCTTCGCCTCGCGCTGCTTTGCGCGACGCGCTGCACGTGGTTCCGCACTACGCTGTTGCTCCGCGCGATGCTGGCTGGCTTTTTGTAAGCTCGCCGCGCAACCCGCGTCTGCATGCCCCTGCGCTGCTGGCACGCCACACACTTGCACTGGCCGCACTACACCCGCCGCCCGCTATGGCCTACTGCATCGATTGGGCTCGCGCCGCTGGTGTCGTCATCTCCAGCTCTCCTGCGCTTCCTACCGCGCTTCCGCGGCTGCGCGCCGCATACGGTGTTGATCACGTCGACGTTGTTCAGAAGACGCTGCTTCCTGTCGATGCCCCAGCGAAGATGTGTTTGCGCTGCGGCCACGCTACCCGACGCCCGTCTGTTGCTGCACCCGACGCCGCTGAGTGGGTTTGCCGCTTTGATGTGCTGTGTGTGTGCGGCGGCTCGTGGGTGGCCATCTGACACGTCTCTTTGTGCGAGATATAGTATCATTGTTTATTATTATTATTATTTATAGTATTACATCATATGCGCCTTACTCTGCCAGTCCGATTTTTAGGACAAAAAAGCTATTGCTGGTGCACAAAACCTACAGTTTTTAGAAAACCTATCAGCACACAAAGAGAATGGCACGCGTTTGTTGAGGCGATTTTTGGCAACAAGTAGTGTTTCATTGCAGAAGACATAGTTTCCACATAACTGGCATGTGTGGTTGGTAGACACCGTTTGCGTTGGCGATTAGGAAAAAAGAATCAAAAAAAAAGATAAGTTATTGGTAGTTATAAATAGACACATTAGTTGTTTTTGTAATGTTAGTATTTATATATAAATTGTATGTAAACTATAGCATCTATGTACATTTATTTAGAGAGATGTATGTAATGTGTTTTTATTAAAAGATATTTTGTTTTTAATTGTCAGATGTCTTGTCCTGTGGATAAATAGACTGCAATTCAATGGATGTGGCTGCCATTTGCTAACTGTGCCGCAGATGGGACGGATACAGGACTGCTCCACTGGTATTAGTGCTTCATGGGTTGTAGCAGTTGCTATCAGCTCTCTGGCTTCTAGAGCCACTGCTACTTATGACCTGTGAGATGAGTAATACCCATTGTTAACTGCTTCCTATTTCACTATCTGGAGCGCAAAGCCAATACCATTTACAGTGCCAACGACCTCTCCGCTCATGCGCCAACAACATCACCTACAATATAAACAATCTGCTCTCCTAACGCAATCCATCCATGCTAATTGTCGCAAAAATAATATTTTCCGAACACTAACATTTCTGCTAAACTCCTTAGGTTCAACCTGAACTGCTTGCATGCTATATGTTTTTTTGCGCTTAAGTGCCAGTCTAAGTCAGAGCAGTGGGCATCAACACCCTCTTCTACTCTTTCATATCAATCCATTTCACTCAGCTGTTGCGGACGATAGTCCTAAAGGCTGCCAAAACTGATATATGTTTACTTAAAACCCAAATTATTAACCGGCTATCCAGCCACGATAAGCACTGGTTGTCCTATCTTTTACCACTGGCCCCTTTACCCCCACCCCCGCCTACTTCACTGTCCGCCGCTGCGCCTTTCCTGTCTTGGTCGCAAAGAACGACGTCGCCTCGCCGCCACCTATGTGGTGGTCCTCCATCGACCGCCGTGGTGACAGCAGCACGCTGCGCGGCCGCTGCAAGACGCGCCGCGGTGTCGCTCCCAACACACCAGTGCCACCTGTCGGCAGTGTGAAATACTCGTGATGGTGCATTGACCCGCGCCGCCGCTGCGCCGGCGTACTGCCCGAGCTGCTGGCCCCGCCGCTGACCGACTGCGACCGCCGCGGTCGCGCGCTGCCGTCGCCCGCAGCAGAGCGGATGGTGCTGGGAATCGGATCGTCCACATACAGGTCATCCACGCGCATCCCCAGGCGCTGCCGCAGCCCCACCAGCTCCTTCTTGTAGATCTGGCTTTGCGTGTAGCATGACACCAGCTCGCGCTCCGTCTCTGCCACACGCAGCCGCAATGAGTTGATCTCTGCCTTGAGCGTCTCCGTGATCCCCACCGACCCCACACTGCCTGCCCCGAACGACGACACAGAGGACGACCGTGAATGTGTCTGCCAGAGCGGCGATACTAGCGGACTCGACGCCCCGCTGGCCCGCCGGCCCTGGTTGAACTCCCGCTCCTGGGACTGCTCGATTGCATTTTCCAGTGTCACCTTCTCGCGCGCCATTGCCTCCAGCCGCTGTTGCAGCTCAACCACCGTCGCTTCGCTGCTGCTGCTGCTGCTAGCCACTCCACTACCTGCCTGCCGCCCGCGCGGCTTGCTACGCCACGTCTTACTCGGAATTGTCGCCGCCTGCCTAAAGTCGCTTTCGACGCTGCATGTGCGCTGGGTTCGGTTACTTCTGTGGCCGCCCCTGCAATCCTCTTCGCTCTAAACTGTCAAGAAAAATGCCACTGTTAGCCTCGGGTCTACAGGTATATGTGTATGGCGCACCTTCCTTTCCACTCCTCCACTAGTCAAAATACGTGTCACTTACCTTTTCTTCAATTCGCGGGAAGGGCGTGTCCGCCACAGAGCCAGGAGTTACGTGTCCGGCAGTAGTCTCCATATCTGCCGCCGCCGCTGGCTGCTGCGTGGTGCTCATAGATGATAAAGTTATTGTGCGTATTCAAGTTGTTTAGACCCTGGGTAGAAAAAGGCTCAGACGGCTAGGGAAAGGGAAAGACAGCCTCTGCCCTTCTAACACGCCATTCCCATCTTGACAACTGTACAACCTTCCGTGTGCATGTGACGTCAGATTTGATATTATATTCCACTAAAAACTGTGCAAAATCGTGCTAAGGTGCAGGCATCGGTTGCACAGCCGCTGCCGGCAGCAGCAGCGCAGTTAGTGGTTCACGCCGTTATTTCCGCCACTTTTTAGGGCTTGAAGCTGTCTGCGTTTCTCTCCAAGTACTTCTTCACAGAAACAGGCTGCTTACCCAGCAGCTTCTCCAGATCTCCGCTGCACTTCTCCACCAGCCCCTTCGACACAGCCTCGAGAATGTCAGACACAAAGCCGATGAAGTTCTCGCAGACATCCCCTTGTTGTTTAAGGTACTCTTCCATCTCATGTCGCCCAACCTGCTTGTATCTGATGCTATTATCTAACATGCTTGCAGCATTATGAGCAATGGTCTTGAAATCCACCTGCTCGGCACCGGTCAGCTCGTACGTTCCAGTCGGAAACTTGGGATCCATGAGCATGTTGTACAGGACCTGTGCACCATCCCCCTCGGCCAGCGGCGCAAACTTTGCATCGGATCTGGCTGGCAAGCTGATGGTATGCTCTAACGCAATCTGCCTACGGAAAAGCCACAGCACGTCGATGTGTAGCGAGCAGCGCACAAGCGATGCTGCCTTGAAATTTCCCTTGACTTTATTATAAGCCTGCTCCATCTTTATCAGGGGCTCGAGCATCTTAAACTCGCTCATCTTGTCGACGCCTACTTTCGAACACAACGCCAGTCCCTTGACTTTGGCCTTCTCTGCGGCCAAAACAAACACACAGGCATCCTCGCCCCACTGCTCATCGCTGACAGGCGGAACTACCACCACCACATCAGCTTTGCTGTACGCCTCCACAACTGGATCGGCGCCGTCAGCTATTGCTAGCCTAATGCAACAGGCCCCAAGCTTCTTGAGCTCTTTCACCAAAAGGTTCTCCTCAAAGTACACTGCGTACACATGCTCAAAGTACTTGCCCTTCTGCTGGAGCATCGTGCGCGCTAACTGGAAGCCTCCATACATGTCACAGCCGGTGACCAGAATGGTCTTGCGCGTTGATAGGCTCAGAATGTCTGCAAAGGTCGCCATTTCGCTGCTCTCAGTCGTTGATTTGGGGTTGGTATCAATATCTTCTACTGTTGGAAAATGGTAATGCTATTCTTGTTATTTTGTTTGTAATAAGTGGGATATACTGGTTGCCGCGGCTTCCAATTTATATAGCAGGCCTGCCACCACTTCTCTGCCGGCTGCCAGATACATCGCCACGATGTGTGGTAGATAAATCTTTTGGCTGTGTGCATGCATCACATCCCACCACAAAAAGCAGCCTGGTCCGTGCTTCTGCCCCTAATCATGATCCAAAATTATGCTCATCCATGCCAAAGACCCAAATCAAAATGAAAGTGGTGATATCGCAGATGAAAAGAGTAAAACATTACATCCTTTTATTATTATTATTATTATTATTATTATTTTTTTCCCCTTTCATTTTTTTTTTTTTTTTTGCAGAAACATGACAGACGCATCCAGTTCTTCTCGCCGAGAGAGCACCATATTGGAAAGCGCAACTAATCGGCTAAGCATTCTTGGCAGCTCGCGGAGCGCACTACAGCGGCCTCTAAGCACAGCTGGTTCGGGCATTAGCTCTTCGCTACTCTATGGTGTATCAGCTGAGGAGAAGGTGGTGCTTGATATGGGGTCTTTCACTCTGAGGGCCGGTTTCTCGAACGACAGCGCACCTCTGCACACATGCGAGCTATTTGGGGAGTTCAAAGCAGTAGGTCCATCAAGCAGGCGCAAAGGCCAAATCCACGGGTTGCTTGACCCATCAGTGGCAACGGATGAAGAAACCCTGGATGCGTTGCTCCTTGAGCAGCTGCGCGAAGTATACAGGACTCACCTACTGCTTGATCCAAAGTCGCGCAAAGTGGCCATAGCTGAGGGTGCGCTGCTTCCAATTCAGATAAAGCGTGCATTGGCCCGTGTGCTTCTCGGTAACCTGCGCGTGCCTCAGCTGTCATTCTATCCGTCGTCGGTAGCTGGGTTGATGACCTGCGGTGCGACATCCGGACTGGTAATTGATTGTGGTCACAGATCCACCTCTGTGATTCCTATCTATGATTGCCGGCCGCTGACTGCGTACATGACATATACGCCAATGGGAGGCTACGCGCTGTTCAAGAACTTGCGCGGGTTATTAAAGAAGTTTGGCCGGTTTCAGCCCTTTGACAAGACTCTGACCGATCAGCCAGTTGATGACCATATGCTTGATGATCAGTTGTGCTATCATTTGTTGAATAACCTGCTTTATGCATCGCCTTTGTCACTCCCTGCCACCAAGCTTACTGAGGCATCTAATAAGGGGCTGGGCGTTGGTAAGGTGAGCCAGGAGATTGCAGAGTGGTTTGAATCGAGCGTCACCGCCAGCAGCCCAGTCACTCGCATGGATGTTGAGTCTCTGCAACATGGACATGGCGCGCTGCTGTTTCCCAGTTGGATTCGGGAGCGCACAGTAGAGGTTTTGCTTATGGGCGATGGGGCGCAAGAGCATCCCGGCCTGGTGGAAACTGTAGTGCAATGTATTAAACGTGCCCCTGTTGACACGCGCCGAGAGCTAGTAAAGCATATACTGGTGGTTGGCGGTGTAGCTGATATGCCCAACATCCGCATGCGCATGCTGCAGGATCTGATTGCGCGCCTTCAGCGGGACTCTAGATGGGCTGCGCTAGCTAACGATGTGGCGCTTGCTGAGGAACGACTTACTAAAGACAGTGACCATATAACGACTATGACACTGGGCGAAGATCAATTAAATCGGCACAGCTCTTCATCATCGCCAGCAAATGGGTCAGTGTTTAGGCCGTCAGAGCGATGTTGGATCGGTGTTTCGCTGGCTGTTGCTGCTAAGATCGGCGGTTTGGACATTAGGCGTGATGAATTTGATGGATACAATGTACCAGACTGGACGAGCATAATATCATAAGTGATACCAACATTGCTGACAAATAATGGAATTAAATGAACTGGCATGTGCACATCTATGTAGAGAGAATAGATTTATTTAAGCGTGGAAAAAGAAACTAGATCACAAGTGAGCAACCCTTTTGTAATGGCATCTCAGCATATGACCAACCCAAAATCCTCAAAATCAAATCTTTTTTTTTTTATAGAAGATTCTAATGTGGACCAATAAATTAATTAAGATTTCCTTTTGATGTTGCGTTGCATCAGTCTTTTTCATTCTTATAAGAAAAATATAACTATTCTAGAGAAATGGCTGTGTGCCAATATTTTTTACAAGGTCGATGCAGCTTTGGCGATCGGTGCCGAAACGAGCATCCGCAGAACCGACCGTCGGGGTTTGGGCAATCATCATCACAGATGCTGCTGCAAGGCAAAGGCGGTGGATCTGGCGGTGGCACACAGAGCAACAACCGTTTTAGTGCATTTGGTGCAAGCAGTGGCGGGTTTAAAGCTAGCAGCGGTGGGTTTCCGCAGTCTTCTACATTCAGCTCATTATCTAGCGGAAACAAGCCCACCGGATTTAATAGCACAGGCAGTGGGGCTTTCAAGCAAACGTCAGCGTTTAACAGCTTTTCAAGTGGAACCCAGGGCGGCGGAGGATTCAATAGCACAGGCGAAGGGGGGTTTAAACAGACATCAGCATTTAATACAGGCTTGAGTGGGGGCAATGGCCAAGGATTTAGCAGCAATAATAATGCGTTTAAGCCCTCTTCTGGGTTTAGTGCATTTGCAAGCAATAACAATATAAGATCAGGCGAGAATGGTGGGTTCAACGCATCATCTGGATTCAGTTCATTCTCGACTGCTGGAAAAGGCGGAGAGATCGGTGGGCTTGGCAGTGAACCTCCCAAGAGTGCATTCGCTGCGACGCCTGGAGGCGAGGGGTTTGCAAGTGGGAGTAAGTCGAAGCAGTCAAAGGGCGGACCGCTACAAGGTGAAGCAATTAAGGCAGAGATTAAAAGTCGACCAACATGGCAGCTCAGCACATATGGGGCGATTGACGGAAAGCCCAGTCTTTTGACTGGGAAGGATGTGTCGCCAGAGGAGATGCATCTGGATTATGTGTTGGCAAAACAATCGTTGGCGCTGCCGGCATTCGAGGCAAAGTACGACAAGCTTATACAGGAAATGGATCTTGGACTTCAAGACATTTCTGATAATGCCGAATCCTATGCGCAAAAGTGGCAAAGTCTTTATGGCATACCTGGGCAGAAAGAGCAACTACAGCAGCAAGTTCCGGCGTTTGCCCAGACTTCCACCGCCTCGAAGCCATTCAGCCAGCCACAGCCCGAACTTTTAGGAATTTCTGCACTGCAGGCGGGCTCCGATTCTCCATTGTCTTCCCAGGACATTGAGTGTTTTAAAGCAGCACAGTTTGTTATGGGCAAGATTCCAGAGGCGCCGCCGACAGCCGCTTTCCGATGATGATACAAATTGTCGTCGATTCTGGACAAAACCGTTCTGACTTGAACTAATCTATGGTCAATCTGATCAGTTGGTTTTTTTTTTTTTTTCCTAGACACAGGTATTAAGCACAGCAAGAGTTTTAAAACCCATTTACGTTCTTTTTTTAACTAGCTTGTTCTTATTGTTGTATACCATAAATATAAAGGATACCAGACACAGAGATGCGGTTCTTCACTAGCGACGAAGCCGGTCTTATCAAAGGTGAGGGAGCAAGAGCATTTTTAATGAAGTTTGAGTGAGATCGATATATTCGTATATTGGAAGATGAGGCAGCATACAGTCCTACTAAACGTATGGGTGTACTGGACTTGAAATAAGATATAGGCATCGATATTGATGCCAAGGTATCACTGCTGGAGGCGCAGTCGCGAGCAGCAAAACGTGCCAGGGCAGATGCGAAGGCCAAGACGGTAGCAAAAGCAAGCAAAGCAGGGGCAGCAGCTACTGCCGAGACAGCACAAAGCACAAAGCTCGAGGGTATCGATATGTGGACGGTGAGCGGGACAGTCAGCCGTACACAGGGCATTCAGCAAATGAGCAACATAAAGTGGGAGACAGACACGGATGCGTTTGTAGTTGGACGGAACAACGGCGATGTTGAGGTGCTTAGCAAGGACACTGGAAAATCTTTGTACAAATTCAGTGAGGCGAACTTTGCGGATAAATTTAGCATAAAACATAACGGGCGATTTATAACAGAGAGACGCTATGTCGGACTTGGCGGCGACAGGGACGGAAGTCACTTTATTACATGCACCAATATGGGCGAAGTACGGTATCAATCATTTACAGGCGATGGTGCTACGCTGATGAAGGTGAACGCGGACACTTATCGCATGCGTGTGCATCAGAAACGTCCGAGCATCTTTGCCGTTGGAGGCCGTGAGCAGGAGCTAACAGTGTGGGATGCAGATACTGTCGAGTCCGGGAGCCAATCAGAGTTCACAAA
The DNA here is from genome assembly GCA_002705745.1 of Coemansia reversa NRRL 1564. Taxonomy (NCBI): domain Eukaryota; kingdom Fungi; phylum Kickxellomycota; class Kickxellomycetes; order Kickxellales; family Kickxellaceae; genus Coemansia; species Coemansia reversa. The sequence goes on from KZ303494.1 coordinate 333,639, forward strand.
GCCCAGAAGCGCGCCGTTGTTCAAGTCAAAGAACGTGAGTAATGACAGCTTGGACCTGCGCATGCCCGTGTGGATAACCGATATGCAGTTTATGGACGACAACGCGTCGACACCGCTGGTAGCAGTATCCACTGGGCACCGCCAGATCCGCATCTACGACGCAAAGGCACAGCAGCGGCCCGTGCTGGACTGGGAGGTCAGCAAGCATCCGATATACCATATTCTGGCTTCTCATGTCAGACCCGAAATGTTTTTTGCAGACAATATGGGCAACGTGCAGCAGCTGGACACTCGCATGGGGCGCGTGGTGGGTGGATACAAGGGGATTGCTGGCGCAGTCAAGGCCATGGCTATCAGCGAGGATGGGTCGATGATTGCCGCTGCCGGGCTTGACAGATTTCTGCGCGTGTACGAGGCTGGTGGAATGCGTCGTGCGCTGCACCGCGCCTATATCAAGCAGCGCGTATCGCAGGTGGTATGGGATTGGGATCGCCGTGACCTTTCTACTGAGGAGATCGAGCAGAAGGAAGCCGAGGATATCTGGCAAAATATGGATGTACTTAGTCAAGAGCGCTCGGAAAAGCGGCCCTCTAAAAGAAAGGTCGCTGCTGCTTGATAAATGCGCTTTTCATTGTGCTGTTGGGTTTTTGCTACTTCTAATGGCTTGGTCAGCGCTTACGGTTTACACTATTTCTTGTTCAGAAAATTGGCGTTTAGAATAAATAAAATATGGACCAGATTAAGGGTGGCATCCTAGTCACTTGCAGAATCAACGTCATCGCTGGAGGCGGGTAAGTTGTCCGAATCGGGATGCTCGTGGCCATCAAACTTTTTTCTGCGGGCTGTCACGGCAGCGGCGCGCTCGGCGGCTGCGTATCTCGCGGCCTGGGCATGAGCAGTGGTTCCCAGGACAGCCGAACACAGCAGCCCGGATATCAGCTGAGCCTCCTGGTCGGAGAGATGCGGCACAAGGGCTAGTACGCGGTCCAGCAGCGGGCTGAGGGGAAAGGCTGGTGCGCGCTCAGCAAATGACCAGGCGTGGGTGGACAGGATGTAGCCGACGGTTGCGGCAAACGAAAGCTTTACGTCTAGCGAAATGGCGGTAAAGACAGACGGTGTGCGGAAATTCCAGCGTGGGCGTGAGATCTGCAGCACATCATCGATCAGGCCGCCACCGCTACCCAGCACAGTACCTACCAGCACCCAGGCAACCAGTGAGTCGCTTACAGGGTGACCGCGCATGCTGCGCACCAGGTCAACACCAGCGGTGGTGACGCCATACCCACGCACTAGCCCATCAACGCTGGCCAGAAAAACGTCGCTCACCGGAGAAAGCCGCCGTAGCAGCCGATACACCGCGTCGCCAGGCATCCGTGCCATCAGTAGATATGCCGTCGCATACACCGGCACCGTCGTGTTGTTCTCCAACCATGGCTGCACGCGCCCCAGCATCAGCCCCGTCAGGATGGCCCCGCCAAACGAAAACGTCAGCATCATGAACAGCTCCTGTAGCAGTGGTTGCCGTCCCGCCGCCTGCACGCCCTTACGCACCTCGTACGCCACCCGCAGCGCGTGCAGTGTCGCGAATATGCCAATCGGTATTATCGACGCTCCGTCCGCCCCTCCCACCCAGTGCGCCCGCAGCGCCGCCGGGCATGCCGACGCCAGCTGCTGCACTGCGCCGAACCCCCCAAGTACCGACTCTGACGCCTTGTCCATCGGCGGAGAAGACTCCATCGCTGCCATGTCAACTACCAAAAAGTCTTTCCCGCTAGTTTCTTTGTTCTATGTCGTGCCTCTGAACTCCTCTAACTCGTGCTTAGGTACCGCAATTTAAAAATGCTCTGTAGTTGGGGGGGTTTTTTTCAGAGTAGGTGGGAAAAAGAGAAACGCAGGTGCGAAGCATGCACAGGAGGTTTTCCAGGGACTCTTTTGGCGTGAGAGGCTTCACTGCACAGTGTTTTACCACGTGCCCCTTCTGACGTAAACCCACCATGTCGGCTACCGCGAAAGCAACAGTAACCAGGGGTCAACTTTTTTGGCCAAATGTAAATAAAACTCTGTAACAGACCCCTTTCCAATGCCTCTCTGCTCTATATGTCTTTTTATTCTTTGCTATAGAGACCATGTCCAAGCGCCTTGATGGTCTTGTTTACAGTCGCTATGCTAGTGCCGTCGCTCAAGGTGCACTGCTGTTTACGGAGTCCACCATCCACAGCCACCGCGAACAGGGTGTACTTTTTATGATCCGGCTGGTGCCAGCTCTGGCCAAGAAGCCCAGCAGCAAGCCAAATGAGAACCAGCGTGCAAAGAATTTTGTTAACCCTTTTCTCCCGTACGACGATCGACTGCATGTTGCTCAGCTGGGTGCCTCACACAATCTGCTACTAAACAAATACTGTGTCGTACCCTATCACCTACTTATTACAACAGCCAAGTTTCGCCAGCAAGGCGAGCCCCTGGATACAACGGACTTTGCGGCGGTCCTGGACACTATAAATGGTCTTTCGAACAGCCAGATTGTATTCTATAACTCGGGGGAGGAATCTGGCGCAAGTCAGCCACACAAGCATTTGCAGCTGCTACCGATGCCTGCGTCTCTTGACTTGGCGCCTTCAACTGAACTCTGGCTTAGGTCGAATCCACCACTAGGTCGCGTCTTTACATCTGATCGCCTGCCATTTGCACACTTTGGTGTTCGACTTGCCGAGCGCCATCTGGAACCAGCGGCTCTAGTAACTGTATATCTTGCGGCGCTGCGCGAGCTCACAAGTGCATATGGTTCTGGAATATCATACAATATGGTTCTAACCCGCCCAGCATTGCTCCTGTTTCCCAGGTGCCAGAGCAGCTGGTGTGGTATATCTATAAATTCGTTGGGCTTTGCAGGTCTGGTGCTGTGTAAGACAAAGGAAGAACAGGATCTTCTTGACAATGTTGGCGTTTTGCGTCTGCTCACGCATGTCGGATTTCCGCGCATACCGGTGGCCGATGATGGACATGGCCTTCCCGTATCTGGCGCCGGAGATAAATAGATTTTGTAAAATTGTGTTTAATGATAGCAAATGTGTAAAGCGTTTTTAGATTAACTTTAACTATGATACTGCGCAAACACTAGAACAAACCTGGATGCACAAATTGGTGAATAAGTGCGTCCTGGTGAGCTTGCTGTGCTGCAAAGAAGCTCGGATCAAGGTTTACAATCATTCCCTGGTTGTTGATAGGAATAAATGTGTTATCATTTCCAGCCAGAGCCGGCCCATTGTTGTTTGAGATTGCATTCCAGTTAGGGTCAACAAAGTTATTGTCCGATACCTCCGTGTTGTCGTTCAGCTGTGTCAGCGAGTTGCCGACTGGGTTCACAACATCTGCACCATCAAATGACAAATCTGCATCCAAGGTTCCCTCGGCCAGTGCGCCGTTATTGACCGTCGGATCGTTCACCGCCGCAGGAGCATTCACATTGCTAACATCTACCGGCGCCTGGCGCTTGAAAAAGATGCCATTTGGTGCATCGCCGCCAACAGGGATGACCTGGTTTCCATTACCAACGACTGCGCCGCCTTCGCTTCCAAGTGCTGCGTTAATATTGGGATTTGATACAATGTTGTCGTGGAAGTTGAGGTTGTTGTTGATATCCGTTAACGAGTTTCCTGTGGCCCCTTCAATTAGAGCCCCATCAAACGAGGTCGACGAGTCGATTGATCCTTCTTTCAATGCGCCATTATTTACGTTCGGGTGGCTAATGGCTGTGGGTCCATTAACCATGTTGGAAACGCCGTCGGGCTGCCCGACAATCTGTTGTCTGATCGCTAGCGGCGCTGCAAAGGCGGTCGCGGCGGCAACGGTTATGATGGCAAAGTTAAGCATAGCGGCTAAGAACAAATGGGTTTAATGCAAAGAGCTAGTAAGAAAATATTGGTAGGAAAGAAATATACCGACCAGGGGGACAGTTGTGCAAGAAAAAGAGCTAACAGGTGCTTAGGAAAATTTTACAAGGCTTGTGCGCGAGCTGCTGGAGCAAGTTGTAGGCTATTTTATAACATGGGCAATGTCCGAAACGCCTCAAATATCAAGTGAACTTGTGCGAAAGAAACGGTAGGGGCTCTGCTGGCGTTGGCGCAATCAGTCTGGCCAGCCACATCTCCGCTGAGCCGCTGTGCAGTAAAACAAGTCTCCAAACACAAATGGACAGGGCATTGTTTCCAAAGCAGATATGCTGTGTAGCGAACACTGGATGTCAATTTAACAGTAAAAGTGGTTGCTAGCACAACCAACAGTCCACTGTTCTTTGTTGTTAAGTTTACAATCTCAGAAACTGTCTTCAAAGCTGAAACTCAAAGCCACATATCACGGGAGTGAGCTAACATGACAATGCATCAAGTAGCGCAAAAGACAATATAGCCCGACAAGGAACAACGCCCCACTAATCAAAGAAGCTCCAAATACATGATATAATACACGTTCTATTTACAATGAAATTTATCAAAATGGAAGCGCACATTCGCACAAAAAAAGTGCCAATATCCATCCAGACGCAATAAACCCCCCCCCCAAAAGAAAGACTGGCTGCACTACATTGTGCTAAATGAAGCTACCACTAGAATTTCATGTGCAAGCAGCCAGTATGTGCTGTTCCATATTTTAAAAAAGAAAATCTCAAAATATATTTAAAAACAACAAACCCAACATTTCAGGTCTATTAAATGAGCTAGCGCTAAAAAGCTAATGAGGTCCCTGGCCAAGATCGTTAGTATTCTCGTTGATAAGATTGCCAATTGCCTCAGTCAACCCAGAAAGTGTCTTGATAATACCGCCAAGAGTACCGCTATACAGTTCATGCTCTGCTGGAAGAGGTGCAGCGTACGCCGCGCAAGCGAAAAGTGCAGTGACAAAGATAAGACGCATTGTTGATAATCTGGTGGCCGATCCGGTAGCTAACAAAAGCAGATATAAGTACTAGATGAACGAGAAAGAAAGTCGCCTTTTCAGTATCCACGATGTTAGCCGGTACGCTGCCATTTTATGTTGTGCTGCTAGGCTGGCCGGTATCATGTGTATGTAGATGCAAACATTGCGCGATATTCTTGCCTTGAGTTGTGGAATTCTGGCAAGCTGCTAAAATGGAAAGACAATGTCAGCGAACAAGAGAGACTGTTACTGCGTGGTTTCCATGTTAAAAAACATACAAGGACACAGCAGTAGCTAGGAAACAGATAAACATTTACATGAAACCGTAATTGCACGAATGACAAACCCTAGTAAATGTAGAAATGTAGTGTACACTATCTCATTAAATTACAAGCGAAAACGTGACAATAGAAGATTTACTATTAAACAAGAAGCAGTAATAAAAGGGCACAGTATTTAAAACAGACTAACAAAAAAAAATAGACTCTCAACAACTTCTAAAAAGATTAGCACCTCCTGGTTTCGATCCAGGGACCTCAGGGTTATGAGCCCTGCGCGCTTCCACTGCGCCAAGGTGCTCTTGTGAGAGCCGGCTGTTACGCCTCTTCTGAGTTTAGCTTGTTTATAAAATTATTTAAACGTTGTTTTTTTACAATAGCAAGCACAAGGGTAGTGGCATGTGTTGTTACAGTGTTTTGCAAAAGTATTAGCGTCGGCATATGATTATTTTAGCAGGAGTTGGTATAGCGGCGGGTTTGCGCCAGTCAGGCAGTGTGTTTGCGTTGCAGGTGGGGGTGTTGTTTGCGCATGGTCTGAGAGGCCGTTGGCAATGTGTCTGAGCGCTTTATGCGCCCAAGATGTGCAGATAATGATCCTGCGGCGGTTTCTGATGATGGCCCTCCTGCGCAGCATCGGCAAACAGAATAACCAAACAAACCTTGTGGTCTTTAACGATTCCACATCTGACTACACCCTCCTTTACGGGAATACGGGCGACATTAAGACAAGTTGGATGTGTTGTGTTGTGTATTATTGGTATGACATTGCTAAAAATGCCTACACTATGTATATTCAAAACTGCTACTAATATGTTGCTGTGCTGTTTCTTGGTCTTTTCTTGTCTGCTAACACCAACTACGCATAAATTTTGCCTCTCACGACGCAAAACACAAGATCACTCACTGCCAAAAATTACATTGACCAACGCAAATATATATATTTTTTTTCATGCGCCAATAGTTTTCTTAAAAAACTGTACAGTGTTTGCTGCAGAGTCACATGGAGCCTTCTAAGGGACATAAGAGAGTACGCATCAGCTGCGGAGTTAGCTTTGAGAAGAAAAAGGCACAGCTGTCTTTTTAGCTTTGCCTTGGCGCCAAGTCTTTTAACCTTGCTCTCCTCCACTTTATTTATTTTGTTATATTAGGCGAGTAGCAATAAATTTGTGCTGCAACTTTTTTTTTTTTTCAGGCTGGATTTGTGTTGAAAACATTCAGCCATTTAGCCGAATCCACGTACGGGATACAGGAAGACAACAATGGCCGCTACTCAGGGCCGACACCTGGTAGATGATGACGACCCACCAAAATACACGCCGCTTCCGCTTCCCGAGGAGGAGTCAATTGATGCTGGCGCTGGGGCTCCAATAGTTCGAGCACAGCCGCCTCGGCTTGTTATCAACCCGTCTGACCCACGCAGCCAGTTTGCGCGGCAGTTCCATGAGGGCGCAGATAGCAGCGGAACTGCTCCTCCGCTACCAAGACGAGTCGATGTTGCCTCAGGTCCGATAGACAGTCGAATACATTCGCAACACAGCATGGGTTATGAACAGATGGAGCAGCCGCCACACATGTCGCCACGTACCCATGCCTCTCTTCCACACATGTACGCCTCATATGCACATTCATTGCCCGCAGATGATAATATCAGATACTCTACACTACGCGACAACCGCATGTCTGGTCCAGCAGTTAACAATTTGCCATATCTTGCTAGGAATCATTGGCATGACGGTAACAGTGGCAGCAACTCGCAATCGAGACTGTGCACTGTTGTATGCCCGGTTTGTCGGAACAGTGGCTGGGTTTTCTATAAGATTCCATGCGCCTGTCCCGTTGGTGCAACGGTGAGGAAGTCTCGCTCGCGCCCATACCACTCATCGCTACTTGGATTTATAGACGACCTGTTGGCTCCACATAATTCTACATATCAGCGGCAGGAATACCCTGCTCGCGTAAACACAAACCCCGTATCCAGAGCAGGACCAGACAGGCAGACTTCGTCTTACATACAACATGTTCCTGGGGCGGGGAGTCCATGCCCAAACTGCATGGGCCAGTCCTACTTCCGCAATAATAGTGTAAGCGCCACTGCAGCAGCTAGAGATGTTCGCGAGTGGCTAGGAGGGACCCCACCGCCATGCAACGTGTGTTGCGATAGTGGGCGCATAAATTAACACAAGTGCAAGTCGAATATTTGCCTTGAAAACATTTTGATAGAAGTTTACGTTTGTACAACAAGTCCTATTTTTGCATATAATGAGTTGACCTTTGGGTAGTGATATTTTCAAGGTAGTCGACATGAGAGATTTGGGTTAAAATGGCAAAGTGTTTGTTTTGTTAGTAAAGATGGGGTTTAAACACGGAGCAGTGGGGTTGGTGACAGCGATGAAAAAGAAAGGAAAAGAGAGAACTGTTGCGTATTAGTACTTGGTTTCTAACAGATACAGCAGGATTTCTATCTTTTTTCTTTGCGTCTACCATTTCTCGGAATTTTTTTTGAGAAATAGGTTACGTATCGAGGATTGTTTCTAACATATCGACATTTTACGAATATTGCATATTTTATATGCTTGTTAAAGTGGGCTGATCAACTTAACAACTTAGTTGTTATAATGTTACGTTAGCATTTCCTTGTAGAAATAGCAGTTTTATAGAAACCTCACAGAGGATATCGAGTCTATAGTATTTAGAAAAGAAGTATGCAGTGGGTGTTTTTACTGCACAGTTTCCAGTAATGCGCATGTCAGATGTCATCTCCTGTAGATAGACATACTGACATCCAAAGCATGTGGCTGAGAAAGAAAATGATTTTGTATGAAACCATTGTTAAATATTCACAGGCTACTGTTTTTTTTTTAAAAAGAACTATTAGCGCATCAAGTGAATGGCGTTTGTGATAATCGAGGTAATTCTTGAGTTTTGCGTCAAGAGAAACATAGTGTGTGCGTGATTGGCGTGTGTAGTTGGCGGGTACGATTTGCAGGTACAGTTTGCGTTGGCAGACAATAAGAAAGAACCAAGAAACAGGTCAACAAGACATTGGTATTAGTTTTGAGTAGACACATAGCATAGATGTTTTAGCAATGGCATAGCAATGCAATACAATACAATACAATACATGTAACTTGCCTTGTCGCCCGCAAAAAGGGAGTTAGCTGCCTTCTGCTTATCAGTCTGCACTGCAAAAACCAACGCCAACCACACCGCCAACGGCACTTTTGCCCACAACGCAAACACACTACCTGAATGGCGCAAACCCGCTTATACCAAATGATGCCACAATAATCATTTCTAAACGCCAATACTTTAGTAAAGTAAAGGCTATTGGGAGTGTCAAAAAAAGATTGGGGATAAACGAAGAGATTGCAACTTGAGATTAAAGATAATTATGTGGCCCCTTGACGACGTGCAGTGCCGATCTGGCAGGAATTAACCTTTGTGGCAAATTGCAGCGAACACAGTGACTCCTGAGAGCTAGATGGGCTAGGATTGACACAAACAAACATCAGGGTCTTGGAGTTACCGGCGCCAAGCGACTCTTGCAGCAGATGTGTAAGCTTAGAGTTGCGGTATGGAATGTGGCGGTTGCCCTTTGCTAGAGCAGCAATTACATCGCCAAGGCAAGCCAGCGACTTGTTGATCGCCTGTGTTTCCTTGAGCCGGTCGCCACTGGAGCCAGAGCTTGAGAGTCGCTCAGAGCCAGCGAGATCAATGAGATTTAGCACGCCCGATGAAGACTCTCCAGTAAGGCTGTTTTTGCCACGAAGATAGAGCGTAAACACGCTATGTGATCGGGATGAGCGCTCATTGCAGTTGGTCGCAGCAACAGTGCGGTTCTCAGCAGCGCGAGCCAACAGCCAGTGCACACGCCCTGCACTATCTACATTTACTGTTGTAACGTTCTTCACCCGTGTGTGGCCTTCACTATCCTGATAGATGTCAAGCTTTGTCTGCTTTTCCCCATTCTGTGAATTACGAGTAGCTGGGGCAAGCAGATCCTGGATGGTCTCGTTGTAGATCTCTAAGAACTGACCCTCGAGCGAGTACTCCCAGCCGCGCTCGGCTAACTTGCTAGTATTCTCGTAAATTTGCTTCACGGCACGTGGAATAACCCCCAGGACCGAACTGTCCATGTCATTGGCAGATAGTGCATCTGGACCCTGCATGGTGTGAGTTTTTCCACTACCAGTTTGGCCGTACGCAAAGATGCAAACCGGATAACCATCAAGTGCCGACTGAATCAGCTGCGAAACCTCTTCAAAGACCGCTTCCTGCGTCGACTCTGACTCAAAGACACGATCGAACTTGAACGGAAAGGTTTTTGAGGTGCTCCGGCCAAGCGCATTTTCCGAAGTCTGTGTCAGCTCGATCTCGTTGTTGTCCTCGCAAGTGGGTAGGCGGATAGGCAACATGGCAGCCTCGTCTGCCTGACCCAAAGGGCGCACACGGCAGAATACGCGGATGTTGCCCTTTAGTTCTTGGATAGCATTGTGGAGTCCCCGACGAAGCGTTTCCTCCTTGCGCAGCTTGGCCTCCAATTCCTCAATGGTATGACTGCGCGAGGCCACATCCTCATCCAGCTCCGCAATGCGAATCTCACGCTCGCTAATGATATTTTCCAGCTGCTCCGCTTTGCTCCGTAGACTGCGGCAGTTTCCCTCAAGCTCAATGTGCTCGCTGGCTTGTTTAGAAACTGTTGCCTCCAACTGTGCACACTCGTCCTTCTTTAATTGCAGGGTTGCGCGTGTAGAGTCCAAATCTTCTTCAAGCTCTATATTCCTTTTACGCAGCTGCCGCTGCTCTTCTTGAACTTGCTCCATCTCACGTCTGTGGCTGCGCTGGAATTCATCAAGCTCGTCCTCGTGCCGACGCTTTTCGCTTTGCAGGGTTCTCTGCGAGTCCTCCACCTCATCCCGCAGCAAGCGCACCTGTTTCCCATTATCCTCCACAGTAGCCTCCAGTAGCTTCTTTTCATACTCGAGCTGCGTGACTTTGGTGTTGTTATGTTCAAGCTCAATGCTAAGCTGCTTCTTAGCCTTCTGCGCAGTTCTTTTACCCGTATTCATGTACCTGACTTGTGCCTCCAAGTCACGCATCCGTCCTTCGAGATCTTTTCCATTGCGCTGCGTTGGTGCCGGCGGCGGCCCAAGGCTGTCGTCCTCAGAGTACTCGTCGCTGCTGTCATCACCAGCTTTCCTCTTTGTATCCACATTACTACCCACAGGCCGTGGAAGAGCCCCCGCGCCCATGTTTCCGTTGTTGGCATTGTCGCCAGTTGGAGATGTCATTGCATGCGCATCTGCCGGTCTCTCAATTCTCCGGCGCTTGATGCTGTCTGGCGGTGGTGTGGTTTTCTTCCTTCCCAATGGTGCTGGTGCTTTTCGTACGCCACCCCCGCGGCCCCGCGTAACTGCTGATCTGTTTGCTGGAATTCTCCTCGGCGCCATTGATTTAGCGGGCTGTCGTGGGACTGCACGGCGAACAACTCCAACACGAGCACTTGTACCGGTAGTCGTTCCGGGCCGTGCGCCAGAGGACGCAGCACTTTCCTGAGGCTTTACAGTGACCTTGAATCCTTGTGAGGATCTCCGTCCTGCGTACACCGTGTCCATCTCCGCCTTTTTTGGTTTAAATCCTGGCGCCGCTATCTGCCGACCTGCAGCAGGAACACTAGTGCCCTTGTTAGGTGCTGTCAATACTCCAGCATCACTGTCATTCTCTGTGGTTGCCTTGCGTTTGCCTGAAATTACACCGCTGGATTCAAGTCCGCCAATTTTGCTGGGTGGTCTCAACATTGACCCTGGCGGTTGCGGAATTCCTGTCTAGAGAAAACATAAGCCAAGCCAAAACACAAGTCGGGCAATGTTTAGAAATATGTCACGAGGCGCTACAGTGAAATATATTGTTGCTTGCGTTGATAGAGTAACAGTACTACGCATCTTACCATGCTGCTGTGCTTATTCACCCTAGTATATAGCAGCGCGCTTGTTCTTAATTGGTACAGAAAAATATAAGCGGCCAGGTGGGTATATTAGGTATAGGGAATAGAGTACTGTTTTCTTGCAAGAGGAATAAGGATGAGAAATATGCTTTATGCTGCATCTGCAGTTGGAAAAGACACAAAATAAGCCCTTTAGTCTATCACAGCCAATGGAATCTTTTATTGTAAACAAAACAAAACATAAACCTCGTTAATCCGCAATAGGCAGATCAACCAACTACCCAGATAAGACTGATACCCCTCCTTTTCTGAACCCGTACTTCTTCTTTTCGTAGAAGAGATCCGTCCGTGCTGTGCCAATATTAATTATCTTTGGGCAGCCATCACGATCCTTCTCCAGCGACACACATTCTCTGCAATAATACGCGTCGGATATACCCTTGCCGTTACAAATTATGCAGTTGCCTTGATGTCCGCCAAAGTTGCATTCATCGCAAATATGAACAGCCTTCTCGGGTCGCACTAACGAATCGCAAATCACACATTTGCCGTCACACTTGTCACAGAGCCTCCCGATAGCAATGCCAGGAAGCTGCCGGCAAAACATAAGATCTCGATGATGCCTCGCCATCTTTATATATTGATTAAAAACAGATAATCCTGTCAAGTCCTATTTATATAGATTTATTACAAAAGTGCAGACGCAATAATATGTCGTGATCTATAGCCCGTCAAGCCCTTGCCAGTTTAGCGAGCTGTACTAAAATAGTTAACTATAATTAAACATAGATTATGCGATATTTCCCGTGACAGTTAGCACCCACTACAACAGTATGACTCTCACAATGCAAAATGCAATAGTGTGTGCGCGATTGGTGTGTGTAGTTGGCGGCCACCGTCCTAAGTGTCGCAAAAACAAACAATCCTAAGCGCTAGCATCACTGTAATAACTGCTGGATGCAGAGGGACTAGAAACTATCTCTGTGTCTTCAACGCTATCTGTGTTATGTGCAATATCGGTACTTTTTTTCCCGACAAAAACGCAGTCCTTCTTGGTCTGTCGAATACTGCGCAATACCAACTGATAATCATCCTCAGCTTGGTCCAATGGAATAGTGTCAACAGTACTATATGCAGGACTAAATGGGCCAGGAAAGACCACTTCGGAGCCCTTGGCCACTTGTTCTTTTGATGATGTTAATGGGTTTTTTGATTTATGTGCATTGCCGAGTTGTGGAAGTGGAGTACGTATGTAATTGGTTGAAACGCCGAGTGGATACATTGCAAGATAAACAAACACCCAGTTACGATAAATAAATAAAAAGCAAACGTATTAACTATCTTGCCACAAATGTCGCTCAAGAAGGAATTGATACTAGTAGCAATATCAGTGCGTAATTTGTATGGGGCGTGGCAGGTGCTAAACATCTCCATCACTACGCTTAAGATTATCAGAGACTCGCTGGCGTTTGGCTGCGCTCTCGAAAAATTCAGAGCTACTCGGTTCAGTTGATGGTGGTACACTATCCGATATCCCAAGCCCATGCGCCTTGCTCACTAGTTCCGCATTTACATACCACAATAAGCGTGTAGTGGCTGGCCGCTTCTCCTTCTTTGCATGTTCATGGATCAGCCGTTCAATCTGCGCCTTTGTTGCATCTGGAATAGCTTGCTTGAGCTCCTCAACAAGCCGCGAGACGCCCAGCGGTGACTCGTGCACGACGCTTACCAGTGCCCCCAAATCCTGCTCAGTAATAAGCTTTCCCCTGCGTGCGCCCATTCCTGATCCGTCGGTGCCGCAACAGACTTCACCTCCAACACCGCCTCCTTTTTTGTCCTCCCACATGTCATCTGGATCAGTGCTGATACACAACGGCAGGGATGTGTCAATTGCAATGACAGCCAGACTATCTAGAGGACTTGTTGTTTTGGCCGACTCTTCAGCAAAGTGGGACTGGGACTCACTATCACTGTTGCAAATATTCATGGTGCTGTCCTGTTCCAAATCCGCTTTTTCAAATGCCAGCCCAACAACAACTGGTGTCAAAGGAACCACTTTTCGGCGCCGCTGCAGCTGCGGGGCATGTTCAGACTTACGCGTTGACTTTTTGGGTCCAGACAAACGATTTCCTGTCTGGCGAACGGCGACTGTAGGTGCGCCGTCCACTTCCATGTCGCTCACACATAACACCTCCTCATCTGGATTTATCTCTTCCATGCCTTCATCTTCAGAGTTATAGTCTGATTTGTCTACATCAGAGTCGTCAGTAAGTCCATCCAGCCGCGTCAGAGCATCACCCTCGCCAACTACAAATCCACTTTCTTCGTCAAAGTCCTCATCATCTTCGTCCTCTTCGTCCTCCTCATCTTCGCTCCGAAGCTCTTCTCCGTCCTCGTCTTCCGCCTCCCACTCAGCGTCGCTGTCAATACCATAATCTAGCAATTTTGTGTCCTGGACAAACGGCCGTCGGCCACTGACATGTTGTACAGATTTGCTACATGTGCCAAAGTACGCAGGACGGCGATTGGCATGAAACTGAATCAGCTTTATCGGCATCATTCGCAGCCGCATTAAGCAAAGCTCAACTTCGTCGAGGTCCATGCCATCGCACACAGAAACTTTCGCCTTTGTCTTCGCTCTTGTCCTCGCTGGCTGCGATAAAGATACAAACATAGACAAAAGCTCAGTGGTTTGCAACCGGCCACTGTGGGTGCCATCATCAGACAATGCAGACATCAATGCCCTATCTATTTCATCAGGATCAAAGCTCCCAGATGGCCGGAACTGATACACTTGGGCGCAGTCCCTAACATTAAATGGTAGAAATGTCGATCTGTAGTAATCCTTTTTCTTGTTAGGTTGAGACACTGAAGAAGGCGGTTTCTCTGTCGCAAAGAACGTCTGCAAGCTTCGCTGTCCACGGGTTGCGGTTTGTGGCTTCTTAGGTGACGTGAAAGCCGAAGTGCCATCTATCACACCGCTTCCATCGCCAATGTGACCAGGGCTTGATGTGCTAGTGCCTGTATTGGCGCTAGCACTGCTGCTCCCCCTTGCTATACTAGACTGCGAGCCACCTTTAAGTTTCTTTAGTGCACCACTCAATATCTGATCGCGCTTTGGGGTTTCAAGTGATCGGAACCACTGTATACACCCTAAATGTGTCTGTTCGCGACGTCCCCTGCGTTTTCTCACTACTTCTCTAACATCCTGGGGTAAAAGATCCATGTCCTTGACCTCCCAACGATTTATCGACAAACCCTACATAATCCTTATAATAAATATAATAATATAATAATGAGCATGTGCAAGTCCGCGCAAATAATAACACAAATATTGTCAACATTGTAACGTGTTGTCGGCTTACCTGTGGAACCTCATCAATGCTACTGCAATGCAGTTCGCCGAGTGGAACGCCATAATTCCTATTCTCAGCAATCTGCATAATTGCCCCTTCTACAGCACCGGCAGCAAGAATGTCAGCATTGCTGGTACTATCCTCGCCAAACACTACAGGGCAGAGTTGAGACTCGATAGCTCTAACCAAGGCCGAAATGGTCACGTCTCTCTCTTGAATCAGCATCGCCACCAGAGACCAGTGTTCGCGAGAAATGTTTTGCAGCGGGAGCCCAGCTCCACTTTCACGCTGAAGCTGAGCAATATGTTGATGAAATCCAAACACTGCTGCAACAACAGACGGGTGCCGCTCGAGATTGAGTTTTTTTTCATGAAAGACAATCTTGCCGTTTCTGAAAGCAATAGGCGTACCTTCGACGGGCGTCGGTTTTTCTGCTGTACCAATTATAGAAAAAGATGGGTTCCCAGTGTTTGTGTGCTCCTCGATGGCCACCATTGGCCTGTCTACATCAGCGTAACTTGAAGCGCATTGTGGTTAGTTATACTGGTGTTACAATCAATAATATAGCTTCCTCCTCCCTGACACTGCGCTAATATGAAATACTCACTATGTGTACATGTTTTCGCCAGTGAGCTCACTTCTTTTGTGGATGTTCCTACAGCAATGTGCAGCCCAACTCGCTGACAAGATTAGTATTTCCTCTCGCTTTGTGTTTCGGAACTTTGTGGAAAACTGCAATGCACAACTGAATTACAAACCCGTACCCTTTGCATCCGATTTGCCAAAAAAGCCCAAGATAGAGGCAGACTTTTTCTTGTGATGCGGAGAGCTCCGGCTCGCGTCTGCCATTGTTGTGACTATAGTATAAAAATAAGGAAATGGAGTACTGTTGTTCGTAAAAAAAAAAAAACGTCAAAACCAAATCAAGCAGCGGAGAAAACCAAAAGTACAAATACAATCGTAGCACAGTTCTGAAAAGAAAAGACAGCAAATTTACGATCCCAACCAACAAGTATGTAGAGAATATCGCGTCCACTACATTAATCGCGTCATGTTGATCTAATTTTCTATGTTGTTGTTGTGATTTCTGAGTTTTAGGCTGCTTTGTCACACGCAATCAATTAGCGAGATTTCCCTATCTTAGCATTTGATAAATGCTATGTTGCGGCCTATAGCCACATAGCATTTATCAGAGACCATATAAATGTGGTCTCTGCGAGATTTAAATATCCTTTAGCTCGCTTTAGTTGTAACATGCTTGGTGCTCTTCCTGCGGCGCTTGGTGTGTTTCTGCAGCTGATCAGCAGGATATACAGCATTCTCATACTTGAAACGCATGGTGATTTTATTTACCTGACGCAGACTAGATAGGATGTGCCAAAAGTTTAAAACAGCGGCAATATCACGATTCCAATGCCTCAAATTGAGATACGGATTGAGGAAGGGGTCGGTAGAAGAGACAGGAGCAAGATCCCATTGCACTTTGGGCTCAAAACAGTTATCATTCATACAGTAGAGAAAACCGTGCCAAGTTATTTTTCCCTAATAATCTGTTTTTTTTTTGGAAGTGCTTTGAGTCTCAAAACACATCCAATATATCTAAACAATCATATATGTTAGGTAATGTTGCTATACTAATTCTTAGTTTCATAAACAATTAAATGTCTTTAAAGTGACAGAAATTTGTTGGATATTGCGCAATCACACATTTTACCTAGCGTTGACTATGTACAGATGGTCAGACAAAAGCTAACAAAATGTGTAAAACAGATTATATATAGAAAGGATAATAAAATTTATTTGATATTTTGCCTGGTATGCCAACTGGAACCAGGTTTAACCACGTAAATTTTTTACTATTGTTGGTGAACCAACAGAACACGCTACTCCGACTGAGCCGACCGAGCTGACCGAGCCGCCGGGTGAACCATCCGAACCATCAAACCCCGCGCGCGCAACATCAAACCGATCATCTACACCGCCGATCTCACAAGCCGTAGATCGGGACCGTCCCCTTTCTAACTCTGCGACGACCGACCGTTCCTTTGTAGCAGAGAACGGAATTCCCGTAGTAATTCCCGCAAACCGTCGATCGCAATAAGTTAGATGTTGTGTAACCAACATCTACCATTTTCTTACTCTTTTTCCTATTTTCTCTTTCTTTTAACCTTGCCTTAGAACGACTATAAAAAGGGTCGTTGCTAAGCAAGATGCCGAGGATAACTGAGACTCCTTGACGACGATATTTCAATAAACACATTTTAGTCTCACTCCTGATTCCTCTGTTTTCTCCCTTTTCTTTGATCTTTTCTGTTTCCGTCTGTTTTGTCGGCGCTGTTTCCACAGTCCGACAACACTATTAGGCGGTGGTAGTTCAGTGGTAAAATGGATGCTTCCCAAGCATTAGTCCCGGGTTCGATTCCCGGTCGCCGCAATTTTATTTAGCGTTATTTTTTTTTTTTTTTGCTATAAGTATAATTTTTTTATATGCATTTATGGTAGTGGATCTCCGTATATTGTTATGATTTAAGAAGATGCGTTGAATAAGGAAGCGCGTGATGACTGTACAGACGTCGATGGAGAACCAAGCCAGCTGGTATTTGTGCATGCAATTATTTAACGGTGGAAATCACCAGATGCATTCATCAGATGCAGGAGAAGCTTTTTTGATTTGATTGCGTGGACGACGGATGCGACGGCGCTGGATTGCATCTGAGCTCTCCCGATCATGTAGCAGGAAAAACTGGTGGGCAAAGACAGTCCAGTTTGTCCGCCAGGGGTCATAGCGAGATTTGCGGGCATCACTTAGGCGCTTGAAGCCATAGTCGTTGAAGTTTTTGCTTAGAGAAGCAGAGTCCTGGGCCTTGAAGCCTAGCGATTGTAGCTCGCGCATGAGGCGGTCTGGATCATTATAGCGAAAACGAGTGCCGTCTCTGTTCCACTCTATCCACGTGTGGCCTTCGGCCAAGATTCTAAGTAACAAGAAGCAAGTAGGGAATTGTTATTAGCAGGTAAAATGGATGATTGGGAGTTGAATTTTTGGCAAGAGATGGAATTGATGGGGAAGTTGTGGTGGGAGACGCGTACCTGTACAGGGCCTGGGGAAATGTAACGCAGGGTTGTTCGAGGGTTATGATTTTGTGGATATCCATTGGAAAGCGAATAAAAGCAGTGGAGATGGTTGACAGAAGACGATGGAAAGAAAGATGCAGAGAGTGGCGTGCGTGTGGAAAAAGGAAAATGCAAGTGAGCGGGTGGGGGGGGGCCAGACAGCAGCGGCAAGGGAGGGGCTATTTATGTACTGGCGAGCAGCGGCATCAAGAACAGGAGCAGCAGCGGGCTTGGCAGCGTTCGTTATCGCGTTGGGCGATGTGAAGGCAGGCATTGTTTCATCCGGGAAGCGCAGACTGGAGGGAATTGCAGGTGGGGAGGATTGGCAGGGGATATGCAAAATGCTCTTAAGTGACAGCGTTCCGAGAAGTTGCAGTCACGCGCATACAGGCTTTGTGCTTGGAATAGAAGTCCACGATGCTGGCCGCGCCACCCACGCGGCTCTGATGCCCACATCTGCCGGACTCTTGAATGCTGCGGTGCCTGCGCATATGCCTCCATTGTTCGTGATTGCCGGGGGGGGGAGATTCTTTGGACAGCATGCGTAGTGGTCTGTCTCACAGCCGAGGCCCAAAATAGACGCCTGCATGCACTGTGTTCTTGCACCGGGCCGCCTCGCTTCCCTGATTCCTCCTCCATCTGTTGAATTCACCTCTGTGCAGGCCCGGCGCTGCGTGCCCATTCTGGCTTGGGGGATGTTCCGCGTGTCGCTGATCTTCCATCATGCATCCCGCATGAGTGGGGGATCAGCCGCGGTTGCCATGAGGCTACCCTTGCATGCATCGGCGGCTTGCATGGTCGAATACGGTGGTAGCACACTCAAATGCTGTCTAGCAGATTCGGCACGCCGTTGTCTGCGTTTTTGGCCACTGAGCCACCCAAGCTGCTTTGCCTGGTACGCTGCTGATGATCAGAGCAAATCTGCTGATTACGCTTTGATGCGCAGCCACTCGTGTCTAAAAGTTGTCGCGCTTGTGTTGTTCCAGCGTTTGTATCTTTCTTCCAATAAATGCGTTTGAGCTGTTGTTGTTCTGTAAATTCACTTGTACACTTTTATTGGAGAAATGCCGCCAAAAAAGGCCAAGGACTCGAGCGCTGAAGGTAATTCAAGTTGACCAGGAGTAAAGGCATTCACTAGCAAGGACGTTACGCCGTCTTCAGTGTACGTAGCTAAACAATAGTCACATATCTCTATTAAGTATTTATTTTGGGTATAGAGAATGCGGTCCTCGACTACCTGATAAAGGTGAACCGGCCATACAGCGCCAACGACATATCGAGTCAGCTTCATGGACTGGTATCACCTGCGCAAGCAAAGAAGATACTGAACGACCTTGCCGATGAGGAGCGACTTCAGCGCAAAGCGAACGGCAAACAACAGGTGTTTTATGCTCCGCAGAATACAATTGAGGTTCCTGGAGCTGAAGAGGCCGAGGAAGAAGAAGAGACTATCAAGGAGCTGGAGCAGCAGGTGGTGCAGCTAAAAAGTGAAAACAAGGTGTTAAGTTCGCGGTTACAAGGACTGACAAGTACACTGACGGATGACCAGATACGAGAGCGCATTGCCAAGCTAAGTGTAGAAGTAAGTTTGTGTACAGATAAGAGTAGCCTGCAGATTCATATGCCTAATTGCTAATGTACACTTGTCTTATTGTGGAGCTACTAGGCCAAGAGCAACGAAGAGCGGCTGGTTCAGCTAAGATCTGGGGAGGTGATCTCCCCTCAGGAGAAGGCTAAGATCGAGGCTGAGCACTCGACGATGGTTAAGCACTGGAAATCTCGGAAGCGCATGTTCAAGAACATTGCAGACGCGATTGGCGAGGGGTACCCAGGCAAGATGAGTGATCTGTTCAGCGAGCTGGATATTGAGACTGATGAAAACGCCCAGGTCGATCTGTCTATCATTAGTTAGGTTATATAGTAAAAAGAAACTCATCTAGTATACTGCGCTGTTATCACAGGCGCCATCTTCATCTTTAAGAAGAAATTCGTCTATTTGCTTGCGGAGTGTCTCGCGCTGTGCTCCCGTTGTCCCCTGTGCGCTGCGACCTGAAACATCTTGAGCTCCAAGACGCTCTACACAGAATTCGGGAAGGACCATCCCCGGGCTTGCATGGTGCAGCAGGCTCTGACATGCATAGCACACTGCGCGTGCAATCTCAAGCAGAGATGACGTATTGTCAGAAGCCAAAAGTGACGACTCGGGTAGTGTCGCCGACGGAGAGCTGCGAATACTGCCGTCCTCGGCGTCATTGCTACTTATTGTGAGTCTATTCCTCCACGCCTGTGCGTTGTCATCCGCGGGCATACCGCATATAAGGCATGGCAGTGCCGAAAGTGCCTCATCGTGTGGCTCAAGCTTCTGCATGGTCCGGCAGACGGTAGGAACCGTCGAGGAAAAATCTTGATCAAGCTCGGCAATAAACGCCTCTGCGAGACGATCAATAGATCCCAGTCTCGCCTCGCCAGTGGTGAATGTAGGCACAACAGCGCTTCTCTGGCCGGTCCAATAATTGAAAAAGACAATTTCCTTTGCTACAAAGTCTCGCATTGGCCGCCATACACTCACGTCCCCAAACCACTGTGATTTGGCTGCTACCTCGATAGGCAGGCTAAACCCGCGTCCGCGACTAGTCAGTGCCACTGTCTTTGTTGCAATGCGTGTCCCAGAGTCTCCCATCAGCACCACTCCACATCCTGTCTCGCGCGCTAACTGCAGTATCAAGAATCTCTTGATCACGTCCAGCATGGCTTCTCTGTCAGTAGTCGAGCCTAGACTAGAAAACAAAGCCTTTAAATACTCCTTGTGCGATGCCGAGCTTGCGGGTCGCACAAGCCGTGCGCAGAACTGGTCTCTTTCTGCTCCTGGTGCAATGCTCGCCTGCACAATTTCAATAAGCGCTGTCCGCCGTCCGCCTGCAAGTGTAAATACCTCCTCCACCCCCACTGTCTTGTATAAGAGCCCACTTTCTCCAGAGATTGCGCGTATTTCCTCCTCTGGTGCTTCTGGAAAGAGACACGTTTCGTCAATGTGTCCAATAACAATGCCTGTATATGCTGGTGTGCTATCTACGTCCTTCCGTACACTGTTTTGATGGTCAACAACCAGCTTGAGCATTGCACTCGACGTAGCTCCTCCAGAGAATGCCACTAGCGCTTTTGTCTGTAAATGAGGTGTATCTTTACGTAGGCGGCTCTGTCCGGTGCGAAACTTTACGATCGATGTCTTTATGAAGCACTCTTTGCAATACAAGCTCTGGCGAATTGTAACGCTTGGCTTTGTAACCTTGCATTTTATGCACATGCCAGGAACCCGCTCCCGTCCGCGTCTTAAAGTTTCGCCCATGTGAAGAGGGTTGGAATTGGGTTGGATTAGCTTTTGATTGATGAGTTGCTAAAAAGTGGGTTAAAAAGCTTACGGTGGCGGTGGCAACCATGCAAGGGTGTATTTTATTTGTTTTGCCTTCTACAAAAATGTATGGGGTCTAGCAAATCACGCACGTGCGCACCGTAAACTAGTGTGTCATCTTTGCTGATTCCGAGACCTTTTGTTGTACTGCTTCTATCTGCCAGCACACATTGCCCTGTATCTCTTTCCTGCTTCTACTTCCATATCTTTAAAACCTACTTTATATTTTCTCTGTCAATACTGCCAGCCCTACGCAATGCCTGCTTCCTCGGCGTTTGATATCCGTCGTGTTATCCGTCCAAACATTCTCAAGCTCGAACCCTACCGTTGCGCCAGAGACGACTACAGTGAAGGAATCTTGCTGGATGCAAATGAGAACAGCTATGGCCCAGCACTTCAGGCCGAGGTAAGCAAGGCTGCCACTGATAGCGAGGAGCAGCACAGCAGCGTTGGTGCTAACGGTCTCAGTCTGCACAGATACCCCGATCCACTTGGACGTGAGGTCAAACAGCGAATTTTAAGGCTTCGCCCGAGTATCCCAAGCATTGACAATGTATTTTTGGGTGTTGGAAGCGATGAAGTAATCGATATGCTTGTTCGCATAACCTGCGTACCAGGAAAAGATGCGATTCTTATCACACCACCGACATATGGCATGTACAATGTTGTTGCAAGTGTAAACGATGTGGATGTCGTAAAAGTGCCCCTTATTGTTGAAGACGGAGCTTTCCAGCTTGATGTGGATGCTGTGATTAGTGCTGCAATCAGCAACCCCTCCATCAAGATCATCTGGCTTTGCTCGCCAGGCAATCCAACAGGCACGTATTTGCGCGAAGAAGACGTGCGCCGGGTGCTTGACTCACAGTTTAAAGGCATTGTGGTTATTGACGAGGCATATGTGGACTTTGTGCACCCGGAGCGTGGTGACTCGTACGCCCGACTTGTGCCCGAGTATCCTGGGCTTTTTGTTATGCAGACAATGAGCAAAGGCTTTGGATTGGCCGGGATCCGGCTTGGCGTTGGCATCGGAAGCCGTGAGTTGGTATCTTACTTAAACAATGCCAAAGCACCATACAACGTCTCGACACTGTCCCTGGATGTGGCCATGTCAGCGCTCTCTGACGAAGGGCTTCAAAAAATGCGGTATGTGATTAATAACATTAGAGCTCAACGTGATGAGTACTTGATTCCAGAGCTGAAGCGTTTACCTCACGTTAGCACGATTCTTGGTGGCAACGATGCCAACTTTGTGCTTTGTCGCTTTGCGGACAGCAACGGCAAGACATCAAACGAGATTGCCAAAAACATTTACACTGAGATGGCCCAGAACCGAGGGCTTGTTGTACGCTACCGTGGATCGGACTATGGCTGTGAGGGATGTCTGCGCATCACCGTCGGAACCCCAGAGGAAAACAAAGTGGTTATCAATACCCTACGTAGTCTTCTGGAAGCCATACCATAATGCTTGTTTTTGGTTACTATGCTATTTTATCATTTTGCAAGAAAGTTGGCCTCTGGGTAAAATTATTTTTGTAGTAATTGAAGTAGTACGTTTGCGTCGTGACCGGGGTCGATAGCTTTGATTTTGTGCTGCAGAAAGTGTAGCAGGAAACATATGAAAATGATTATCTTCTGCATAAGACATGGATAGCAATATATCATATGCATAGTGTGATAGTCTGTCCATCTGCAAGACATGGAACTGGACAAGCACAAGTTGAATATCGTGTAATAAGAACATTTGCTATATACATTTTTTTTATAAAGATATAGATTAACCATGTAGTCTCTATGCGATTTCTAAATAGCTTTAACAAGAAACACAAGCGCTGACATTTATAAAAGAGTAGTCCACCATTCCAGCTACCTTGAAAGTAATCTTGCCTTTCTTGAAAAAAAAAAAATGGTGCATGCGAGGGTTTTTGGATGTCCACAGTGCATGCTTAGGCTCAGGACACCCACGTGGCCTAATCACGAGACCCTGTGGCGAGCAATGTGCTTAGCTGGAGCGGGGGTGGTGACTTTCTTGGTTGTCTAACCTTCTAGTTCTTGCTTGCACCCTTCACTTGAACCACTTATTTCTATTCTATCAGCACTATCACGCAGAAATACTACTTACTGGCTTTCAGCAGAGGTCACCTTCGCACTTTGCATTAAGCCGCTATTAGGAAGTCTCTCTGGTTACTCTCCTCACAACATCCTCGTATATTCGTGTAAGGACATCCTTGCTCGTCGCTGATTCTAGTGCACTTGTACTGCAGCCACGCCGCGCCACTGTGTCCCTCTCCTTATACCTGTGCTCTCTCACTGTCCTACACAGCCTACTTATACTTACTCAAATAATATTCCTACTCTTCCTTTTTTTTTTTTCACCTCCGCAGTGGCCTTGCCTAGCCTCTTTGACATACAGATTGCTATCATTGACCACGACTAGCAGGCTGCTACTTGCTTTAGCTAGACCCGCGCAGTCGAAATGCCAGTAATTACACACCGCCGCGTGAACGAAATGCGCAGCGGGCGTCGACGGCTTAGTGCTGGCGTCATTGGCAGCAGCAGCAGCAGCAGCAGCAGTCCGCGTGCAGGCGGGCCTGGTCTGACTTTCCGTCATGGTCATCTATTCCGCAGCCCTGTAGATCCCAAGGACCACCCAGCAGGCAAGCTTGCACCCCTAGAAAGGAGGGCGTCCACCCGCTCGGTTGGGGTTTCCGAAGTTGGTGCTGAGGATGTACCATCGTCGTCATCATCAATGCCTGCATCCCCAGAGCTGTTCTTTATTCAAGCGAGCCGCCTGGACACATCGCATGGGCAGAGTACAGTAGCTGGTGGCTCCTTGGAGCAATACAAAGAGCGTGTTAACGCTACTGCGAGTGGTAGCCGACCGCAGGTGGTTGCAGAAGAAAATTGCACCACATCGGCTGGCGCAACGGACAGCACGTGTACAGAAGCTATGCACGCAGGGTCCCTGGACTGCATGGACAGCAATACAACTCGCGCCAACACTACTGCGTGGGGTATTTCCTTGGGTACCGGTGAAGGCGATAGTGACTTTAGTCCAATGTCCGAAGGAGAGTTGCAGCAGATTCCGGACAGCAGTATCTTATACTACGGCACTAGCGACGAGCTTGGCGATGATGAGTTACATAGCGAGCCTTTGCCAACGCCAGAGCAGCTTATATTCTCGCAGACGTGGAATACGTGGCCAACGCCATGCCATGACCTGTATTCGGGGTCGCGGTTTTCAGGGACCCAATCGAATGGAGTGCGCAGCTACATTGTCACAGTAGCGCTCAAGTACGTGGACATGGGCGTGCCTGAGCTCTGCGGACATTTTACTATCTGCGGACTGACTAATGAGCTGCCAAAGCTTACAACGTACTTTGACGCACAGATTGTCGGCACTGGCGGGCACACATTTGTTACAAACCAGTGGGATGCGAGCGTGGACACTGACCGAATGCACTGGGTAAGTGTTTTGTAATGTTTTGTTTGCAGGTTGTTTCAAGCCGATAAGGCCATTATTGCGCAGAGGCCGCATGACGAGCTGCCTTATTGTTCTGGCATCATCTTGTGCAGCCGTACAAACAATGCGATTTGTCTGGCTACGTATATTAACCAGATCCTGTTGCATCTCCATGTTCTCCAGAATCGTGCTTCTTGTTTTAGGGTTTCTTTTCATGTTTCCGGCAGTACAAGAGCCGGTTTGACAGCGAGCACTTTGAGTATCGACTGGCACCCACAGACAGGTACATATTTATGCGGTGGAAGGAGCGGTTTGTAGTTCCCAATTACAGGCTTAATCGGATTAACGGGGCAAGCTACGAGGGATTCTACTACGTGTGCTATGACAGAGTGGAGAGCACGATTACAGGATACTACTACCACAAGGAATCGGATCATTACCAATGCTTGAAGCTCACTCACGCGAAGCAAACGTCATTTGCGCACTTTGAGATTGCATAAGCCCGACGCTGCAGATTAAGGGCAGCACTTGTCTGGACCGTGCAAGCATCATCCTCTTTTACGTCTCTCTCAGAAATAGTATTTCCATTTTTATTTATGTCGCCGTTCAATGTACAACAACAACGTTCGCACCAAGCTCTTACGCTTCCACCACAACTTACCCGCTGTATGGGACACGCAATGCCAAGCCAAAGTGGCTGTATAAAAAGCTAAAATGACTTTGTATGAATGATGCTGGGACCGCTGTCGTTGTACTCTGCTCGAGATATCAGATGCCTCGCGTCAGTTAACACTATCTTGCCAACAATGCATGCGCCGAGAAACGACGTCCGGTGGTCGTGGTTGCGCCAGCCAACAAAGTACTCGGGAAGGCTGCAGAATTTGATGTCGCGCGTCTGCGACAACGCAAAGATGTTGCTTGCTGGAAGAATAGCATTCTCAAGCTCCAGCTGCAAATAATCCTTTATCCCCGGGAACTGTGAAGATCCGCCGATCAGATGGATACTCTCCCAAAGCTGTGTACGCCTGCCCGTCTCACATCCAAGCACTGCCTGTCGAATAAGACTGGCCAGGGTGGGCGCCGAGGGATCAGTTGGCTTGACAAGGATCTCGGGTGCCTTGGCCATAATCTGCTTGCTGACTGCGTACTCCTTTCCTCCAAACACAAATGATTGCGTCTCCGTCGTGTCATTCTCGCTCGCACCGTCGGTTGGCGTCAACTGGAGCCGGCATAACCCCGACTCCTTTAGTGCTACAGCAAACTCCAGCGGAACGCTCCCAGAGTCAAATTGCGCACGGGTAGCAGGGTCTGCCTGCAAAAGATCGCGTAAGTGCTGATTAACGGCTGCTCCTGCCACTGGCGTCTGTGCAATGCAGCTTGATTGCACACAAGAGTCGATAACTGGCGCAACAGTAGTCAGGCAATGTCCCATATCAACGACGACGCCTGTAACCGCGCCGTTCCCGTAGACAGCCAACTGCGACTGCTCCATTATTACAATTGCAGGTGCGTTGAGATGCTCAAATGCAATCTGCGCCAGGTTCTCCAAATGCCCCTTCGGCCACAGCGCTGGTGTACTGATCATGATAGTGCTGTTGTTGTCGGAGATCCGAATCCCCAGCTCTTTTGTCACAATATGACGAAGAAACGCTGACAACACATCCCAATCACCCACAAACCCATCAGGTATGATATCCACCGTGCGTTCCAAGGAATTTTCATCTGCGCTATCAAGAGCGGCCCCAAAAATATAGTTGACACCGCCATACTCATTATCCTCGTTACTGTCTTGGATATGTGCTGACTTTTCAGCAGAAGCGTCTGCTTGTCCGTTCGTCGCCTCACCTGCATTGTCGTTATCAGAAGCACCTATTGGCTCTGCATCCAAAGTAGCTTTATCCAGGTCCTTGGCCTGTGTAAGTAAGTCCTGATCAGCTTCTGAGGCGCCAGTGTCCACGGATGCTTTCTTTTGACCACTAGGGCTGCTCGGTAAGGTATTCTCGATTGGTATTTCATCCTCATGTTTGAGGATTCCCGCACGGGTTGGTATGCACACAGACGGTAGCTTGTTCACGTCTGTTATGTCTCGCATGGCCTTTGTTGTGTGGCTGCCTAGCTCGATTACAACAAAGCTTTCCTCTCTGTTTAATGCCACCATATCCACTGAATTGCGCACAGATTAGCTGTATGTCAAAGCTATTAGAAGTAATTGTATGCAGCACCAGACTCAAGAGCAAGCAATAATAAGGATATACAAGTGCAAACACCAAGTCGCAAAGCATACTTGCTGTTTGTTTACAGTCGGCGTGGCAGTTATTTGAAAACAAGAGCAAAGTAGCTAGAAGCCCAGACTTGTGGCTCTAATGGTTCGATTATCATGTGACAATTTAAGCATTGCTAAATAAGAAATCTGGGTTTGTTAAAGGGTCCTTTCTTTCTACTTCTTATTCTTATTTTTCTTTTTTCTTTTTCAACAGCTTGTTCATAAAATTCATTGTAGAAGCCTCGCAATGTCAAGGCACAGGGCAGTTAAGAATATTAACCTAGAAGATGGTAAAGTCTGACTTGGAGTTGCCAGTTGTTTTAGCTGAGCTGTATGTGTCTGGCTTGCGACTAACAGTAGGGTATATCGCTATGTCTTTGGAATATAGAGTTCTACGACGAAGCAGAAGACAACGCCTTTGATGAGATGGAGGATATGTCGGAAGAGGATGCACGTAAGTATGGTGTTTGTGCTGGCAGTGACAGGGGGTTTTTGGTGAACTTGCATGGCAACTGAGATGACAGTTTGACACATCTAACGATCTGTAGTGAAACTTCTAAAGGGAGTCGAGACTGTGAGGAAGGCGATCGGGCAGAATACGGGGATCAGCGACAATGTGATAAAGGAGTCGCTGTGGTACTACTACTTTGACGAAGCGGCGACAATAGCATGGTTAAAAAGTAAGAGGCTACATTTTATAGCAGTCTTACACTGTTTAGGTATGCCAAATAGACAAGTACTTAATAGCATTTGAAGTTTTGCGGGACTGTTGTTCATGTAGAGACGTATAATCTCAAGCCAAAAGGTAATATCGATGACCAGCTCCTGCAGAGCAGTCACCTGTCAATGCTACCTCCAATACAACATTGATACCATCAATAATGGGCTTCTTTTTCATTTCTTGCGGAAACGGCTGGACTCTTCTGTATGCATGGGTGTGACGTAGGTACGTTCTATACACACGAAGAGCGGGTAGTTGCAGGAGCACCGCATCGTCTAGGGCCACACCCTAGTTTGCGAGCAGGCCGTAAGAAACATATTGCCGCGCGCGAGGCACCAGTGATCGGACATTTGGATAAGAAACCAGCGCCTACAGGGCTGCGGGCACTGGCGAGCAATAGGGGAGATAGAGGCGGCCTCAAAGCACTGAGTGCACTGCGTGGCATGCCCGAACGTAGCGGAGGGCAGCCTTCAGCGTCAAAAGGGCTCAGTGTTGTTGGACAGGCGCTATCAGCGTTGCAATCGCGGCCATTGGGCACGCAGCAACTATCGACAGGCGCCTCAGGGTCATCTCTGTTGACGCAACCGCGACGCCTGCTTTCCCAAACGGCGGCGCTGTCCAATATAGCGTCTGTTAACGTAACTGCGACACCGCAGCTCAGGAACTTTTCAGGGCGACAGGTTCCGGTGCTTTGGAGTGCTGTAGGGCTGGAGGGCACAGGCGCAGGTGCAGGTCATGACGATGCGACAGCTGCTGGAGATCAAAGAGCGCAGCAAAGAGCACTGGTTGCGGCTGAAGGTCGAGCACCGGTGGCGACAGCTGTGTCGCTGTACGCTCAGCCGTCGCCGCTGGCCCACTTTATTCTTGCAGACAGTCGGACTTTGGACGGAGAGTCAGACGCTGCGCATATTTCTGCTGGATCGGAAGAGTTGGCGCTAGCGGCGTTGGATGGGCTTCGGCAGGAGATTGCTGGTTTCCTGGATCCCAACAAGGCGGCAGTGCCAAGCTTGCAAAGTAGCCCAAGGTTCGAAGATTTTGCGACACAGACTAATTGTAGTGCTGGAGATGTGTCATTTGTGCGGTTACTGGTGGTAGGGAAGAACGAGGCGCGAGTCGACAAGTTTCATTTCAACACGCCGAGCCCTGACGATAGGGTACTGGCTGCTCAAAGCACTGCTGTCGGAGCAAAACCGAAAAAGCAGACCGCAGTCCTGCCACCAGTTAAGGGTAAGCTTTAAACGCGAAGACCGTTTCCCCACCTTGCATATTAGCAGCTACTTTTATGATCTTTGCCTATACGCAAACTTGTTTATAAAGGACCATCTGGCTTCTGTTAATCGCCGCAATTCCTCTGAGTGGTGCTGTGGCTGGTGTTGCTCCGAATGAAAATGCGAAATGGTGGTAAGGGTTTCGTAAACTGGGCTACACACACTCCTTTTTCTGCAATTCATTGCATGTCGCGACAGTGCCCACCAACTACTGGCAGCCTCTGCTGCAGAACTTGCTAATAATAATGTTACCCACACCTATACTTGTTTGCTAGAGCCGCCGACGAAAGAGCTTGACCAGCTAAGCGTCAGCAATGACAGCCCGGCTGTGGAGGCGCCTATATCCAAGGCAAAAAAGCAGATCGACGTGGCAGCAGAGTATGCGAAGACCCAAGCGGCGCGCGATATGCTGAATCTGGTAGTGGTTGGGCACGTAGACGCGGGAAAGAGCACGCTGATGGGCCATCTGCTCTTTGCGCTGGGGCAGGTAAAAGAGCGCACGATGAAGCGGTTTGAACGCGACGCCGAGAAGATTGGCAAGGGCTCGTTTGCATTTGCGTGGGTTCTGGACGAGACGGACGAGGAGCGCACGCGGGGTGTGACGATGGACGTGGCAACCAGCTCGTTCACAACCAAACACCGGCGGTTTACGTTGCTAGATGCGCCAGGCCATCGTGACTTTGTGCCCAACATGATCTCGGGGGCCAGCCGCGCGGACGTGGCACTCCTGGTTGTCGAGGCATCCACTGGCGGCTTCGAGTCAGGATTCGAGGGCAACGGCCAGACTCGCGAGCACGCAATCCTCGTCCGCGCACTGGGAGTACGGCAGTTAGTGGTAGCGGTTAACAAGCTGGACACTGTGGACTGGTCCCAAACGCGCTACACCGAGATTGTACGTCGCCTGGGCGATTTTCTAAGCAATTGCGGATTCTCCAAAAGCGATGTGCGTTTTGTACCAGTCAGTGGGCTCGGGGGTGTCAACCTGGCACGGCGCGTTGGCCCTGAAGCGACAGAGCTAGCCCGCTGGTATCGTGATGCAGCAGACAGTGCGCAGCCTGGACCGTGCCTGGTGGATCTGCTGGACACGTTTGCTATGCCTGAGCGCACTGTAGATCGTCCACTACGGCTTGCGGTTGCCGATTACTTTCGCGGCGGCGCTGCAAGCAGCTCAAATACTGTCAGCGCATGCGGGCGCATCGGGCAGGGATGCGTACAGATTGGCGAGCACGTTATGGTGGTGCCGGGCGGCGCGACAGGGATGGTCAAGGCAATCGACGTGGATTTTGTGTCAGAGGAGTGGGCAGTGGCCGGCGACTCTGTGGTTCTTGCGATCCAGGGAGTGGATGCGCAGCAATTTGCTGTTGGTTCAGTGGTATGTACGCCAACTGATCCCATACGGGCTGTCTCGCGGTTTGAGGCACAGCTGGCCGTCTTCGAGCCATCCGTGCCTATCACAAACGGATTTCCAATGATGCTGCACATGCAGAGTGTGGGCGTGCCCGCCGTTGTGCGCCGTATCATCGAGACGTTTGACCAGCGCACAGGTGAGGTTACGCGCCGCCGCCCGCGCCATATTCGCAAGGGCGCCACAGCGCGTGTGGAGATTGTGGCTGAGACTCCCGTGTGTTTGGAGCTTTTCCGAGACTCAAAGTCTCTGGGTAGGATTATGCTACGAAAAGACGGCGAGACCATTGCTGCAGGTATCGTCACGGCGCTTAGCGAGTAGTACAGTGCAGACATGTTTGTTTATTTGTTGTCATTATTGAAATTAGAGCCCATCAGTTGCTGTGCTGTATCAGGGGATCAAGCAGCGCATTGCCATTAAGCATCTGTGTGGTGGCTACAACGTAGCGGTGCCCATGCTGCTGCGATAGCCGTCGCAGCGCAGCGACTTCGGTCGAGGTGCTACCGCCGAGGAATACGACTAGCGTTGCTGGCGCTTTTTCCCCAAGTCGCCGCACCATCTCATCGCTTGACGTCGCGCCGCTGCCACTGTCCTGTGGCACCTGCGTCAGATCTACAGTCATTCCTGGGAGCTCGGCCAGCACATCATCCCATCCGTTCCATCCGCTCTTCACACCGCCTGCGCTCTCGCTGTCGCGTGGCGCGGCGGCCCGTGCCCAGCTGTCGCCCAACGGCCGCAGCAGCGACGCGTAGCGGCTGGAAGATGCCGGCGTGTAGACCGCTGGATCATGCACCAGACACTGCAATAACCGCACCGAGATTGGCGCGTAGCCCGAGTACACGTATGAGACATCATCTGCATCGTCTTCGCCCGTGAGCAAGTTCAGCGCTTTGCGCAGGAAGCTCAGCGAATTCGAGTGCACTGAGGCGCGCGGCTGCGTCGATGGATCAGCCAAGCCGAGCATTCCGACGTCCTGCTGAGGCTCGCCGTTGACTACAGTTGTGTCACGCCGCGCTGTAGCTGGTGGGCTAGATTTTGCAGCGGAGGGCGGTGTCAGCAGCCCCACGCGGCACAGATTGCTTAGTGTGATGGTGTGGCGGTGCCCAAACGCCGCCACAATCTCATCGTACCATGCGTCGTACGTCTTCTGCTTAAACGCCGGCCCGCGCCAGAGCGAGTACAAGCAGAGCACACGCAAAACCTTGTGCAGCGTATTTGGTGCAGCCGCCGGCGGGGTTTCGCGCAACTCACCATCGGTGCCTGGGACATGTGCCAGTGGATCGGCCAGTGCAAACAGCCGATCCACATACGCAAGCTGCTCGCGGCTCAGGTCACTGCCGCCCACTAATGTTTGCTCAATATCCAGCAGTGTTGCAAAGTCGTCTGATCGTGTGCGCTGTAGAATCGCCTCAGCCAGCGTTACATGCGCCTTGAGCAAGTGGTGCTCAGCCTGCAGTCCGCCGAGCCGCCCAACAAAGCTGCGGATCTCCTGTACCGTTTTTGCCTTGTGCCGGCTCTCGTAAGTGCTCTGCAACTGCCGCGTCATCTGGCTCAGCAGACTGCCAACTCCACCAAAGTTCATGTCGCGGATCTCGTTGTACACTACGTCACTGCTGTTCAGCTGTATGCGCTTCCGCCGTCCCGCGCCCGACGCCTCAGCGCCCTCGCCGCCCAACGCAACCGCACCGTTGTTAATACCAAAAACTTCGCTGACCAGACCCTCGTACGTCAGCTGAGTCAGCAGCGGCGTTGCCAGATCCACCGCTCTGTCGATAATCACCACCGAATCAAATGTGCTCGAGATAGCTGCGCCGTCGCCAGCTGCTCCGCTGGAAGACAGCTCGTATCGCATGCGCGTAAGGCTGTGGGCCAGCACATGCGCAAAGTCACCCTTACCGACAATCCGCGGGAACAATCCGTAAAGCCCCTGCAGCCGCATCAGCGCCCGCGCAACGTACTGGATCCCGCTGAAGTCGCCGTCCAGGTACAGCTGCTTGAAGAGTCCCGGCTGCTCTAGCGACACCACATCGTCCTCTAGCGGCACCGCGTCCATGCTGTACTCGCCCAGCACAATATCCCCTAGCACGCCCTCTTCCTCTAGTACTCGCTCGCACAGCAGCGTCCGTCGGGGCACCAACTGCAACGAGTGCTCCCGCCCTGCCTCAGATTGTGTCCCCGCCCGGATCTGCTCCGCAATTATCTTCATCTTCCGCACATGCGGCTGCACAAGGTATATGACGCCCTTTAGCTCGCCCGTGTTCAGCGGCCCAGTCTCAAGCAGAAAGATCTTCTCCACCCCGTGCTCCTTGAGTACGCCAAAGTCCACCACCGCGCTCAGCGCACCCGAAAGGTCCTTGTCCAGGACCAGTGCCTTTGAGCCGCGAACCTACAGCATTTGCGTATGCAGATTAGCCACACTGAATTCATCCAAAAGGGTTTGGCTGTACAAGCACTGGTATAACTACATACGGTGGCCAGAATCGCTATAAGTTCGCTCCGTAGGAGTTCCTTCAGCTCCATTAGCTTGGGTCCATTATCAGCGGCCCTGGCGCCAGTTTCTGATAGCTGCATTTACACAGCAGACCGGGTTTTGAAATAGATTTAGGAATTCAAGTACAGCTAAAAATACCAAAAAAAAAAAAAAAAAAAAAAAGTAGGTAACGGAGCAAAAGAGGGATAAATGCGCATGTACTAGAAGTTGCCATCAAACGCATAGGCTCTTGACAGCGGGTGGGCCTCTGTTGTAAACACCACCTTGTCCAGGCTGGCTGTGTCCTGGTCGGCGAAAGTGAGGTAGATGTACAGAAACGTTTCGGCAAATACAAAAGACTCGGTCGAATCAATAGTGTCCTTTATGCCTGTTACGGATGCGTCAACGGTAACATTAGCTGTGCCCACGTAGCCATTTTCCACCCGGCAGTTACGCTGGATTCCCTGCCAGATTTTCCATACACGGTCAGCATATATACTTTTCCCCGTGAGCCGGTACATATAGAACAGTGACTCGATTAGCTCGGGCCGGAGAAGGTAATATGGCCGCTCAAGCGAAAGCGCATACTTGTCAACTTCCGCACGTGCGCGCTCGTTAAGGGCAGTATAGTCGCTGCTGACATTCTCGCGCACAAACCTGACGGCCTCTGCGCCAAGCGAGCTTGGCATCTTGTCAAATACGCTGTAGCCTGCCTCCATCAGCTCTTCCGCCAGCGCAAAATATGTTTTGGAGCCTGCGAGTCTGCTGGCAAGACCCAGGGTTCCTGGAAGGAAGTTTGTAAATGTGTCCACATACGGGTTAAACTTTGTGCCGTCAACAAGTCCTGGAAATAGATACCCGTCAGTGCTTCGCGCCACGCCAAAGCGCTGAAATGACTGGATACTCTCGGTCCACAGATCCAGATCGCGCTGGAGCATGCAACCGGAGAGCACCCAGGTTTTAATCAAGTACTCGTAGAATGAGTCTCCGCCACCGCCCCAGTACGCCGTACTTCCTGCAAACTTGCCTGTTATCATGTCAAAGTTGAGTGGATACATCCCCGGGATGGTGTATTTGGATTCGGATCCCTCGCCCAGTGGATTCATGCGAAGCATCACAGAGATAACGTTCTGCGCTGCCTCGTGGTACTTTGCGTTGTGTGTCAGCTGCGACAGCCGGAAAAACTCCATCTGGAATGTGCCGATCTCGGCAAGATTTGTGCGCGTCGTCCCTTGTGTCTCACTGGAGCCCATGCCAGTTGTGATGTTTAACATTTGCCAGGGCAGCCCCAGCGGTGTGTCAAATGCAGGCATGAGGAGATCTGCAAGCTCGACTGCCTTTTTCAAGAAAACCTTGTCGCCTGAAAGTTCGTACGCCGACAGAAGGCCTCCAACATATCGGATGTTTGTCTCGAAAACCTTAGCCAGCTGTCCGCCGTCTTTGGAAAAGTCGATATCCGCTACAAAATCGCGAGCCCTGTAAAATTCATCCTTCAGTCCCATCAGCCACAGAACATCCAACGAGTCCACAAGCGTCGCACCCCATCCGTTGCGCGTCGTCTTGGGTCTCTTGTTAAGCACATCTATTTCGTCTGCGCCATATGCATATTTCTTGTAACCATCCCACGCGTAGAGAAATCCTGATTTTACCGCCTCTGCGCGCTGCTTGCGGACGTATTTATCCTCTTCAGTCTCATTCGAAAAGTCATGTTGTACCGTGCGGCTACACAGAAGCTCAGCGCGCTCTTTGTTTGCGGGATTTCCATGGCGATCGAGCATTCCACCCAGTACATCTTTTTGTACCGTGGGTTGCTTGCTTCGAGGTGTTGTGAAAGACACTGACTGTGCATTGGCCAGCGACAAACTCAGCAAACATAGTGAAATTAGCTGAATCCGCATTTTTGGTCTTTTTAAAAATAAGTTGGGCGTTTGACGGGGGTCGGTGTGTTAATAATGTTGCAGAGTCCTGACGAGTAATGCGCTGTGAGGCCCTTAAAGGCGGTTATATATGAATATGCTGCACGTTGCCGCGTAACTCTATTCACCTGGAAGCACAATGCCTAGCGTAGGGCTGTGTGCAGATCTGTGTGTGTGCGCGATTACAAGTGTGTGATGTTGGTTCTCACCAGATGTAATGATGGGGAGGGGGGCAGTGACAGGAGGTATATCTAGGAACTGGACCTCAAGACACTGTCTTCTGGGAATACTAATAGGGAGAGCAGATAGCGTTTGTATGTGTTAGAGAAGAATAGCAGAATTCTGGCACCAATGCAACCGAAGAACCACCTTCAAGAAAGCTCCTCCACTTTAATGTTGTTATATAATCTTTAGATGAGGAAAGTCTGAAAATTAATGAGAAATGTGACAGCGATAGTGTTGTGTATGTTGGTATTGCTTTATATTCCACAAAAAACGCCGCAATGTATAAATGTTTACAAGAACAGCCCGTTTAAAGTAATAATCATGTTGTTTACGGTCTTAGTTTATTTTAGGGACAACTACATTCTTCGTTTGGAATAGCACACTAGCTAATGTAAGCTACATTTTTGTGAAGGGAGTTGTATGTGGCTGAGTGCTGCACCAATAAACATTCAAATAATGAGAAAACGGGTGATCCCTGAAAGGAGTCTCTATCCAAAATATTGCAGTAGGAAACAGAAGTAAACAGGACTGCGCTTATGTTACAACACAAATGGGTGCTAAATAGCGAGAAGAATGAAGGGATGCGGAATGCGCAAACCGTTTGCAAAGTCCAACAATGCGGTTCTAATACTTTCGTCATTTCGCTTTGCAAAGACAAAAGAAAACCCAAATGTTCTATTGTCTGGTTTTGGCAAAGTAACTTGGTCAAAACATACCAGATACATGTAATTCCACAATGCATGCAATGCCACAATGCATATGCAGTTGAGAAGGTTTGTGGACATCATCACCAACAGCCGATCAAACGCAGCTCCGGGATGAGCCACATTGCAATTATTTTAATGTGCTGGTGACTGTTTTTGTCGCAGATATGTCAAGAGAGATGTCGGCTCTGTATCTCAGAAAGTACCGTTAAATGGTATGGAACGCTTAAAAGGATGGCCCTCAGTTGAGAAGACGTAATCATCCAGCGACATGACATTGGCACCCGCAAAGGTAAGGTAAATGTACTTGAATGTTTCAGAAAACACAAACGACTCCTGCGTACCAATCAAACCACCTTTGCGGCCAAGGCGCACATCGCGAAGGCCAGCAAAGCCGCCGTCAACAGCGCAATTTGACTTTATGCCCTCCCAGATCTTCCAGATCCACTCGGCATACATCTCGTTGCCGGTGATCCGGTAGAGATAGAATGTCGACTCAATCGCCTCTGGGCGCATCAGGTAGTATGGATGGTCAACGTAGAACCCATATTCTTTGATTTCTAAGCGTTGCGAGTCCAGCAGGTCTGAGTCATCATCGCCTTCGGGCAAGAAACCAAAGTTCTCGGGACCAATGTTGGTTGCCATGCTTGAAAACGTATTGTGGCATGTGTCTACAAGCTCCTGTGCGATACTTAGAGTATCGTTGTCGTTGAGTAGTCTAGCAGCTAGAGCCAGGGTTCCAGGGAAGAAGCAGGTAAATGTGTCAGAGATAGATTCAAGCCCATCGTCATCACCAATTCCCATGTAAAGTCTTCCGTCGGAGCCACGCGAAAAAATATACTTTTTGATGCCCTTCATGCTCTCCTTCCACATGTCTAGGTTCCGTTGTAGCTTGAACCCAGACAGCGCCCATGTCTTGATCAGGTACTCGTAAAAGGAGTCTGAGCCACCACCAAGATTTGGCTTGCCACTAATAAACTTGCCCGTCTTAATATCCAAGAAAATTGGATACAATCCTGGAACAGAGTAGACTGTCCCTTTCTTTGGAACATTTCGGTCCAACAAGACATCGAATACGCGCTGCGCAGCTTTGTGATAGACTGGGTCGTGGGTCAGCTGTGACAGCCTGAAGAATTCTAACTGATAGGATCCAATCTCGGCAAGGTTGTTAAGCGTGGAGGACCCGGATTCGGAGCTTCCTTTGCCAGTCTGCACATCCCACATTTGCCAAGGAATCCCAGTAGAAGTGTCAAATGCCTCGAGCATAATGTCAGCAAGTGAAGTAGCCTGCTTAAGAAACATGCGGTCGCCAGACTGCTCGTATGCAGAAATAAGACCTCCAATGTACCGGATGTTAGTTTCAAAGACCTTGGAAGGCTCGCCATCGTTCTTGTTAAAGTTGATTTTGCTGACTTTTTCTGCAGCCTCCTCGAATTCGTCGTTTAGTCCCATCACATGGAGCGTATCAAGGGCGTCAATGAGTGTGGCACCCCAGCCATTGCGCGTGGTCACTGGCTCCAGAGTTAGCGGGTTAATTTCATCAGCACCAAAGGCATATTTCCTGTAAACGTTCCAGGCATCAGCAAAGCTCTTGCGAACATCGGCAGCACGAGTGGCTCGCAATCTTTGGATTTCGTCGCTGTTGGAAAAGTTGCTTGCCTGTACTGTACGACTCAAGAACCCTGCAACCTCGCGCTGTCTGGGGACATGTCCCTGCAGTCCCACCATACCATTGGCAAGATGCTTTGCAGAGGTGAGGATGGCAATGTGGCTCAGACAGACGATGGCCAGCAGTAAAAGCACCATGTCCGATGTGTGGGGAGATGTTGGTACAAAAAGCTAAGCAAATAACAGCAGCTAACTCTTATTAGGCGGAGAAAAAACCAGTGGCACGTCAGAGGAAGGACAGCGTATATATCCAATGCGTGATGTTTCCAAATGCACCAGACAACATGATGATATATGAAAGGTAGCATAGTGTTATTTCATTTTTATTTATATGTGTGTGCTAGTATCGTGCAAGTTAATTTTACGGAGGGAAATTGAAGAAACATTTAACTTTTCCCAGAGCCGCTTGATGGCAATATTGCGTCTATGAAAAGATGTGGGCTTTTGCGGGGTAAGCTCTGGAGAGGCACACCCAGAAGCGACCAAGAAGGGGTTGGCTGGGTGGACAACCCACACCTCAATGGGAAATGATGGGAAGTAGGTATATACGCATCTCCACATCGACGATGTGCGAGCAGAAGCTTAGCGGTGCGGGAAGAGCTGGGAAATAGACGCAATGACCGGTGGTTTCACCGATTACTGCCATCTGAATATAAATGGACAACACAATATGCGTGATCCCAATCAAGATGATCCGACTAGGGCTTTGGAATGCGCAGACGACGGCTAATCATAAGAGTGCCGCTTAAACCGTACATAAGCACCAGTGGATGCAGCTCGTACCCAGGGAAAACAGAAATCTCGCCGCCCCACACGTACTCGGGAGTGAAAGCTTGGCTGAAAGAAGCAAAGGGACCCTCGTGGCGGAATACTGGATTGGCAAAGCGCCAGAACTTGCCGTAGTAGACGCCATATGCAAGCACGCCAACAATGACCAGTGTCGTGGGGATAGGCGTGCCCTCAAAGTACTTGACCTTACCGTTCTGATCGGTGGGCAGCGAGGCGACCGTGGCATTGAAGCGCGCGAGACGCGAAAGACCACAGCACACAAAGTAGGTCAGCACAACCAGGTCAAGCATCTTCTGGAACCCGCAGGCAAACCCCAAAACGGCCGGGGCTATGCCAAAAGAGCAAAAGTCGGCCAGCGAGTCCAGTTCCTGTCCAAGTAGACTCGTGGAGCCCTGCCAGCGCGCAACGCGGCCGTCAAAAAAGTCAAACATGACGCCGGCGGGTATACACCAAAAAGACGAAAACAGAAAGTCGGTGTTCTGGGTCAGCAACGCCTTCATGGCAAACATCAGACTAAGGCACCCGCAGACGCCGTTTCCAAGAGTGACAAGGTCAGCTGGCTGGAACTCGCGTACCATGGAGAAGCGGTGCGGGAGTGAAGAGTCGCTGGTCTTCCGCTTAGTCTTCTTCGGAGTAGGCATTATTTGTTAAAGTATAAATTGAAACAAAGTAACTGATACTGGCGAGGGAGAGGTAGCGCCAAGAGGCATGAGAGAAGACAGGGGTAGGGTAGAAAGACTTGACTAGGAAGGGCAAAGACACGTGAGCAGCACCCCCTGATCCGTGACTGCGGCTAGCGAAGATTCAGGAGTTGCTGAAGGGCACCGGTCAGGTCGCCGCCGGCACTGCCCAGCAGCTCGGCGGCATCGGTAAATGTGGCGGTGTAGCGCGCCAGCCACATAATTTTGGCAAGATGAACCATCTCAGCCGCGTCGCGCGTGGCAAACTGCTGGTGAATGTCAGCTAGGGCGCGAGCGCGAGCCTCGCGGTCGAGCACCTTGGCGCGCACGCGGAAGGCGGCAAAAATGGGGCGGTGGTCGCTTTGGCGGCACTCGAAGCGCTGATAGGCGAGCGGCGCAATAGAACCCTGTGTATCAGAGGCATTGGGCGCGGCACCGCGGAAGAGCACGCGGTCGCACCAGGCGGGGATGCGGCGCTTCTCACTGGAGTCGTAGCGGTCGGTGCCAGGGTCGTACTTGTACGTGGGCGGGAACTGGATAGGCATCTCGTGAAAGGCACGCAGAGCAAAGCCTGCAGATCCAACGTCCTCCAGTCCCTCCACATCGGCTTCGTCGCCCGAAGAGGAAGGCAGTGATGAAGACGAAAGCGAGCGGTCAAGGGCGCGCGGAGTAGATTCAGAGTCGGAGGCAGCAGCAACCAGCGGGGGCGGTAAGCCAGTGGCAGGCGGCGGACCCTGGGCAGTGTCAGAGGCAATCATAGGCAGCAGCTGATCAAAGTGCAGCAGCGCTTCAAGCTCGTTGGCTTCTACGTAGCGCTCGGCTAACAAGCGTGAGGTGCGCAGGCGGAAGTTAAGGTCGCCAGAGAAAAAGCAGGCAGCGTGATCCAGAAAACGCTGGCCATCGCCGCCGTCGACAAACGCGTCGAGCGCAATGTCAGTCAAGTCGCGCGAAACAGACACATGCGGCTCAGGCAAAGGTAACGGCATATGCAACTCAGGCGCTGGGCGCTTAAAGCTGAGCCCACGCACAATGGTGGAGCAGTGAGCAATGCGCGCCAGGTTGTTGCCAGGGGCCTCACCAGCGGCCAGGTGGGCGTTGACAAAGCAGAAGGAGGTATCAGCAAATACCAGGCGCACGGCAACAGCGCCTTTGTTGCCGTGCAAACCACCCATGCCGGTCTTGACATGAGCCACGTCGACATCGCGCACAGCGCGGTAAACGTCATCGCGAGCAAAAACGCACACGAACAATCCCACAAGGTTACGGCACTCGACGATGCGGTACGCCGACGCGTACGCCGCACCACGTGCCAGCCCACGCGACAACGCGGCGCGCCACAGACCGTAGCGCTTAGAGATATCAGCGGTAGGCTTTGTATCGCGGTGATGCTTGTTCTTGGACGTCGTGGTGCGCCACAGCGACTTTGCTGTCATCTTTTTTGACTCGAGGTCCACAACCTCCTGCAGCCCCACGACCACCAACTCTGGCTCAAGCTGCGCGCCCAACGCGCCCAACCAGTTGCGCAAAAACCCGCGGTCCTCGCGCGAGCGCTCAAGATGTTCGGGTTTGACGGCGTCAATGTTCCACGAGTTGATCTGTACGGTCACGTCGCGCATGCTTGCCAGCTGCGGCGTGCGCCGTCGCAGCTCTGCGAGCTGTCGGTCAACCGCGAGCGAGCCGTCCCAGTAGTACACCGAACCGTTTGCGTGTACACTAGCTACCTGCAGCTTCGCCCGCGGGGTCAACAGCGGCGTCCAGTCCACATGCATTCCCATTACGGCGCTTTCAACCGGCTGCCATTCCTTGGCTACCGTCCACACGTCGCCTAGCGTGTCAACAACCAGCAGCCGCCCAGACGCCAGGCCAACCCACAGCCAGCGCTCAGACGCGCACGCCAGTGCTGTAACACGCACACCCCGGTTGCCGTTGCTCAGATCCAGTGTGCGCCAGCGCTCACGCTTGGCCGCCCGCCACACGATCACATGCCCGCCGTCTGTGCCCGCAAAAACAAACCCGCGCTCGTTGTAGCCGCGATCATCCAGGAACTCAGCGTTCGACGCCAGACACGCAATGCCTGCGTCGTGTGGCGTCAGCGTCAGTTGCGCAAGAACGCGCGGCGCTTCCAGCGACGATGCCTGCGCCGCCGCCGAAAGCAGCGCCGACCCTGCCACACTTGCCAGCGGTTCTGACGCATGCTGCGTGTCAAAGACCCAAATCCCGCGGTTGCCCGCAAACCACAGCTCGCGCCGCCTCAGCAGCAGTAGCAGCCGCTGCGTAGACGTTCGCCGCGCCTGTTGCATCTCCAGTGATATGGTAAAGCGCCGCAACGGTGCCAGTGGCGCGCCTGGATCGCTAGCCTTGCGACCTCGCCATGCTTCTACCAGCCCGTCTTCACGTAACGTCCACATCTCCCCAGCACCCGCAGCAAGCATTGCCACTACATGCGCGCGCGACGTACTCTGCAGCTGCTCCTGCCGTGAGCTAGTACTACATGTGCTAAGCACCAGCACGCGACCAAGGCTAGTGCTAGCCCACACACACGCGCACTCCTCGCTTGGGTCGACCGCACCCGGTACCGCTGCGACGCTCACGAATCGCTCATCAGGCCCTGGAGTATTGTGCATCGCGCCAATCTCGCCCGTATCGATGCGCGTGCACACCATGCGCGACTGGTGTACCACCACAGCGTACGCCCCACCTATGCACGACAGCACTGGTCCCGTCGCCGTCTCCAGACTTAGAAACGGCTGCACCCCCAACCCCGGCGCCCGCCGGTTGCTGTGTCGCTGGTTTAGCTGCAGCGGCTTAAGCGCCGCGTCGTTGCTAAAGTCCAGCGCCGTGCGCGCCGTGTTACTGCCCGCCGCTGCCATTCCCGCCTGTGCAGGTGCGCGCGGCAGAGGCGGTGGAGGGAGCGGTGTCTGCGGCATTGTTGCGTGGGTAGCCTGAGTCATGTGAGGCGCGTGGGACGCTTGGTTTGATTGGCCGCCTACCGCCGTCTGTTGCGACCTCTGCAGAGTCAATGATGTGCGCTGCATGGGCGGCGGTGGCGGAGGAGGTGGTGGAAGCGGCAGTGATGGCCGATGCGAGGACGGCGGCGGTGGCGGAGGTGGTGGAGGCGGAGGAAGCATGCTGCTACGCGGTCCGTGCACCAATCCATTGTCACCTACATACGGCGTTGATACGCTGTAGCTGCGTCCTAACTCTGTTGGCATTCTGCTTGTCTGCGCAGGCGACTACAAATGAAAATCACCCCACTGTTGTAATTGTGCATTATGTGCCATGTGCTTTTCTACTGAGTACAAGCGCGCAGTACTGCATTCCTGTTTGTGTTCTAAATCTCAAACCTACCTTTGGCGTGCCGATGCCGGCTGGTTTTGGTGGAACTTTGGGTGCTGCGTGTCCAAAGATGCCGCTTGCTCCAAGCGCGCTCATTGGTCGCTGAGGCTGTGCGTGTTTGTCGTCTCCGTCAATTCTGTGTCCGGCCGTGCGTGTGTGCTGCATATTCGCTGGCTTCTGTGGAGGTGGTGAAATGCCGCCTGGGGTTATTGATTGTGGCAACAGTGAATGCCGCGCAAAGTTCGTCCTGGATCGTCCAAAGTCTTCCGCGGCTGCAGGCAGCGGAGATACGGGCGACATTGGGCACATGCCCCCACTACTGTCCTCCCCTGTGGTCATGACCTGTGTGTTGCCGAGCTCAGGGCTAGCAAACGGGTTTGGATTGGCCATCTGCGCCTGGGACTGTGCTGTTGTCGCTGACGGAAAACTAATGCTTTCAAGACTACCTCGCTCTCGGTACAGGCTCTGTATTCGATCCCTCACACTGACTGCGTGTGTATCTGCCACATCTGCCTCGCGACCATGTGACACTGTAGGTGTTTTGGCTCCATGCTGTGCCTGCACAGCTGCTGCCACGTCTGTGTGTGGTGGCTGCGTTGCGGGACCCTCCGTCTCGTCATGTGTGTAGCCGGCCTGGAACGATAGACTGCCGGCATACGGTCTATTTGCTAGATGGGTTTTTGGGGCGATCGGCGGCCTTGCTTCAGCTCCCATCGGGTTCTGTTCATTCTGCATTGGCGTTGTGCGGCCGTCTGGGTATCCTACTTCCGTGGAAGTTCTGTCTCGTGCTGCTGCAACAGAAGACCGATGAACTGATGTCCGGGATGTCGGCCTGGTTCCGCTCTCTGTTTTGAGCCCCAGCCGCGCTATCCGCTCGGCAAGGGTCTTCGGCTGCTGCGAATCCTCATCGTCGCTCTGCATTTCTCCCAAGCGTTTGCTTCTTCAGCGCGGTATAGGGGCTACGCTATGACGGCCAGCCGCAAGCTCCGTCTTTCCGTGGCCAAAGGTCGTAATAAACTATATACAGGCCAAAGTGTGTAACCGCAAATCAAAACGTACGCAAAAAAAAAAAAAAAAAAGTGTTAAATTCACAGCGCGTTAAGTCAAGTGGAGCCAAAAAGCAACAGCAACATTGTATGCTCCAGACCCCCTCCCCCGCATGCAATTACTGCACAATTAAAGGCTAGCCAACTTCCACTGCTGTCATTTTAACGTTTGCTTTTGCTTTTCCTAATTCATTTCCCCTAAATAATTCCTTTTCTATGGAAAATACTTCCAGTGTGCCTGAAAAACCCCAGCTTCCCAGAGAGCGTGTATCGACGTTGTCCAGCGCCTCAGCTGAACATCAGAACCAAGCTCATCATAAAAGACATGTTAGACGCAGAAGAAAAGCATCCTCTGTAGGCCCTAGTTCCAA
Source organism: Coemansia reversa NRRL 1564 (assembly GCA_002705745.1). Lineage (NCBI taxonomy): Eukaryota > Fungi > Kickxellomycota > Kickxellomycetes > Kickxellales > Kickxellaceae > Coemansia > Coemansia reversa. Next base: position 376,970 of record KZ303494.1, read on the forward strand.
GCCAGCTACTTCAAGCATATCCAGCAACAAACAGCAGCGGTCTACTTCAAATATATTAGATGCTAGTTGGAGACCAAAGCCCCATGCAGCCGGATCGGTGCAAAGTGCTGACGTTACCGCGCCGAGAGAGAAAAGCGGCTCTCGTAACATATCTGCTGGTGCACCGCGCCCACTGCCGAAGATATACGACGAGTACTATGACATGACAAAAGTTAATGGGATGCTTCATTCTGGGTTCCTTGTCCGTGGCGTGTTGCGCATCAACCCGAAAAATAGGATGGATGCGTACGTGTCGCTTGACGAGACTCCCGGAGTCAAGGTATTGCGCAAGTTTCCTCAGTTAAACGACTGCGACGTCGGCAGCGGCAACGATATCTACATCTGTGGCGATAATTGCCGCAACCGTGCAGTGTCCGGCGACATTGTTGCTATAAGCATACTCTCCGAAAAAGCGGCGGCATACGTGTACAAATGTAACCGCCTCCGCGAAGACAAGCGCAAGGATAGGGTCACGAAGCAGCGGAAGGATCGTCTGGCGCGCATGTCTAGCGAGGTTAGGGCTGCAACATCCAGCGGCGTCGACAGTGTCTCTGAATCATCAGGCGCAGATGCAAGCGAGCAGAGCAATGTCACTACACGCAGCATTCCGAAGGTGTTTGGGGTGGTGGTTGCCGTTATCTCACACAACACTGATCGGGTGTTTGCTGGTGTTTTGTCTTCGTCGCCACCACCATCTATTTCCAAGCACCGCCTGTTCCTCGAGTCGCTCAAAAAGCCTGTACTTTGGTTTAAGCCTCTAGATGCGTCTATCCCATTTATGTATGTATTGGCCGACGACGTTCCCGCCTCTTTGCGAGACGGTCCGCGACACCACTATTGCACTATGCGTATGGGTGCATGGCTGACGACAGAACCAATCCCTAAAGCATCTTTTGTGAAAGATCTTGGCATGCGCGGGTCTATTGAAGTTGAGACGCAGCTTATTCTCGAGGAGAACGGTGTTTGTGTGGTGCCGTTTACGCCCGATGTTTTGCGCTGCTTACCCAAGAGTCCTTGGCACATTCCACCGATTGATATAAGGAGTCGAACCGATCTGCGTAGTGAATGTATCTTTACTGTTGACCCATCCACCGCCCGCGACTTGGATGACGCTGTCAGCTGCCGCGCGCTGCCAAATGGTAATTTTCTGGTTGGTGTGCACATTGCAGATGTTTCATACTTTGTGCGGCCCAAGACCTCTCTTGACCGCGAGGCGCGGAAGCGTGCCACAACTACGTATATGGTACAGCGCGCTTATCCAATGCTGCCTTCGATGCTGTGCGAGGACTTGTGTAGTCTGAACCCCGGCGTCGATAGGCTTGCCTTTTCTGTGATGTGGGAGATTGAGCCGCAGTCTGCTACAGTTCTTTCAACGTGGTTTGGACGAACTGTCATAAACTCCGCTTGCAAGCTCAGCTACGACGATGCGCAGGCTGTGATTGACGGCGAGCGACTATCTCGCGCTGCTGCGTGCTTTGAATATTTGCATGGCCAGCTTGTTTCTGCATCATCGGGCCGTCGCCACGAGATCGAGTCCAGTATTCGTACTTTTTACGGGCTGTCAAAGGCTATGCGCAAACGGCGCTTCGATGAAGGTGCACTTTCGCTGAGCAGCGTAAAACTGAGCTTTGAGCTGGACGATTCAGGCGCGCCAGTAGACTGCTGGCCTTACGCTATCAAGGACAGCAACCGCCTAATCGAGGAGTTTATGCTTCTGGCTAATATGAGTGTTGCTGCTCGCATTGAGGCCAGCTTTCCCGACGCCTCTCTCCTTCGCCGCCATTCGCCTCCACTCCAGCGCCGTCTTGATGAGCTCTGCCAGCAACTGGCCCAGACTGGTATTAAGATTAATCCGGGATCGGCCGGTGATATCTCCAAATCCCTTGAGGAAATTACCGACCCCGATCTTCGCTTCACTGTTGAGGAGATGCTGACGAGCCCAATGCAGCGCGCCGCGTATTTCTCCACACATGCTATTAAGGACAAATCTGGATACTCACACTACGCGCTAAACGTGCCACTTTATACACATTTTACCAGCCCTATTCGTCGCTATGCCGATGTCATCGTCCATCGAACGCTAGAGGCATCATTGGCCGTCCATGGAAACCATGTTATCAGCGACCACCCATTGTTGCCGAGGTATTACTCGTCATACTTTCCCAAAACTTCGGCAAAGGGTTCTCTAACTACCAGTCTGAGCAAAGCACGAGCCCTGCTTATTCCCAATTCTAAGGCAATCTCGGCTATTGCTCACCACTGCAATCTACGCAAGGATGCTGCCAAGAAAGCTCAGGAAGCCTGTGCAAAACTGTTTCTTGTTAACTATCTTGCATCTATGGAACCCAGGGTTGATATTCCTGGCGTTATCACTTCGGCAGTAGTCATTAAGATTGGCCAAAATGGTCTTTCTTTCACTGCACCCTCCTTTGGCGTTGATGGTACAATCTACATGGACCGTATGGCCGATAACGAGAATTGTGTCGTGTCCACCAATTCATGCAAGTGGAAGCTTCATCTGTGGTCGGTAGAGTCGGCTATTCTGACACTTGTTTGGAAAACAACTCTTCCTAATTCAGTGGACGATCTCGCTGAGAGTTTATCTGCGTTGGTAATCGATAATACTGGCCACTCTATAAAGCGTCTTGATTGCCATGGGACGGCGGAAACAACCGTAGAGTCCCTGCATATATTCGACAAGATCACCGTATGCTTGCTTCCTGAAACTAACCCTCCTGGTCTTAACATTAAATTAGTTATGCCTTCTCTTGCACGCTAATTACTAGTCACAAGTGTATGAATAGAGTTCTTATTGTTGCAATATGAAAAAATGTTATTACAATTTAACTCGACAAAACAATATTCAATTTGCGTGTGTTCTAATAACCATAAGCTATTACTAAGCACCAACCGCCACTGCTGGGCATAAATACTTGACTTTGTCCGGTGCAACACACCCCCTTGTAGAAACCTTACATTCCTCTCAAGCCTTTTGGCTTTGATCATTTTTTAGTAACATGTTCTTCTAAGAGTAACATCTTAGATTGGGGGAATTTCCCCCAAATTGATGTTCACAATTTTTGCTTGGGCATGTCTGATGCCGTTGTCCCTGCTTGCACACACGGCCCAGGCGCGGGTGGCCCTGGTATCTGCACTACCTCCAGGCAGCCGCCCACCCACCTACCACCACCATCATTATAAAACAAAAAAAAAAATACAAATTAAAGTGTAGCTACGTTGGTACTAAACTACTAGTCGTGCATCTGATATAGTCTGCGTATTGTGTAACATATTCTTACTGATACAACGAATGTAATATGTACCGTTAAGTAGCTCCTGGACATTACTAGATCCAGAAATGAACATTGAGACTGTACCAGCAAGGTGTTGGACCAGGGATCTGGAAGTAGTACTTGTGAAATAACAACTTCTTAATGGCTTAACAAATGAAATAATATATCTGTGTTAAGTCTGATGGAGAATGTACATGCAAAAAAAGCCAGCTCCAAACAAAAAACAAATGCATTACTGTAATAGTAAAAAGATGCGTTGACCGGGAATCGAACCCGGGACGATTGCTTGGAAGGCAACTATTATACCACTTAACCATCAACGCTGAGCAAAGTACTGTCTTTCAATAAGCTGAATTCACACTTAATGATTGGTCTACCTAGCAAGAATATCCAATCATGCGTACTTTTTTTTTGCGATGCTTCCTTTTTTTATTTGCATTCTAGATAACATGCGGCATATTGTTAGCAATAGTGTTTTACTACAAACGGTATAGTTGTGCTAACTTTGTATTATGCGCATTTCACTAATCTTAACCAGACTGTGTACCATACCTACACTTATTAACCGTCATTGTAATACATATGTTATCATTATCTAAAACCAAACACATCCAGGGGTTTTTTCAAGTCGCATCCGTCTACCAATATCTTTCATTACTTTATAGAACCATAAAAGCTAAAAGTTATAGTTTGCAACACGCCGCTAGATTTTTAATAATGGTGTCCTGCAAATGTGAACAACCTATATTTTCAAAATAGCACATGGAATATCATTTTTGTCGTAATCTCTTATCTAATAAATATGCAGCTAATAACCAGCTAGAAATTATTTTCTGACGCTTTCAGATTTTTTCAGGGACAATCGCCGCATAGAGACGCGTTCTGTTGGCCAACCCTTGTCATTGCATCACGATATCAGCAGTTAGAACTACTATCAGTACCTGCTTTGTAATTACAGATCCGCAACAGCTATCTATGCAGAGTACAGTAACTTACAGCTTTTAGTGTTTGTTGTCAACTTAATAGAGCAGAAATTTTTTCAGTATAAAATGCTTGTTTCTGGTGTGCTCTACTCACTTTTACATTACCACACCACACTCCAATACACAAATAAAAGCATTACCATCTCTCACAGACATAGTTCCTAGCTTCTACTTTTTATACACTGCGGATTACCGACTATATCCAACAAAACCAAAATTTCTAGTTTTGCAACTACAAAATGTTTGCCTCTGTCACCACCGTCACTGTTGGAGCAATCGCTCTCTTTGCATCATCACTTGCTGCACCTGTTCAGGCGCCTGGGACAACTGTATTGTCCAGGCGTTGCGGTGGTTGTGGTGGATGGGGTGGAATCGGCGGATGGGGTGGATGGGGTTTCCCCTTTGCAAGCAGCTTTACCAATAACCTTAACAGCAATGCCAACTGCGCGCATTGCAATGATGACACCCTCTACATAAACAATAAGGATGCAAACTCGGCCAACAACAACTGCAATGTCTGCAACAGCGCAAGCACCATCTTCTAGACATTCTTTTTAATAACAAACTCTATCCATTGCTAGCCGGTGTTGCTTTTGTCACATTGGCCTTTTAGAGCAACTTTTCTTTAGGTAGTTTAAAAATATTCAAAAATTTGTTAAACATAAACTTTTATAACCAACAACGGATTTTGAAGAAAACATATTATTTAACAGTAAGGCGTAAAGTTGAACCATTGCATTTCTGCAGTGAATGGACCTTTGTTCCAATCAACATTGCCAGCCCAACCACCAGTTTGTGAGCCATCCCAAATTCCCATCCTCGCCCGAGAGGCATCTGAAGGAAACTCATCTGCACCTTTATTTAGTGTTCGTAAAAGCCCACCATTAAGATACCACTTTACGCTATCTTCGCGAAGTTCAATAGCATAATCTTGATATGTTGTACTGAGATCACTGTCCTTATGTTGACTTACTCCAAATGCCTGAGATGTGGCATCTACACGATGAGCCTGCACATAATACATTGTCTGAACATGTGTGAGATCTTGACCAACCCATTCAAAATCAATTTCGTCGGATGGGGCGGGTCCCAGCAATAGAAGGGCGGTGACAACTCCGCTTCCTGCACCAATGCGAACTCGAGCCTCAATTCTTCCGTAATGAAAGTCCCAGGGATAAACCATCGTTGTACCACACTCCTGTGTGAGCTTCCATACAACAGAATTCTGAGTCTGATAGGCGTTCTGAGGACACCACACAAAACTAAACTTGCTCATTGCATCTGACTGCGAGAAATCAATATATTCGCTCTTACATGTGTAAAGCCTATCACTGGGTTCCTGTGAAAATGTCCCAGATGTTATCGCGTTTGAATTGGCTTCAGGGACAAGCGGAGCAGATTCGGAATCATCTGTAGAACTGTCGGATTTTGTAGAATCTGCACTAGAGTTTTCGTCTGATGACTTGTCAGAAGAGGATGGTGAAGAAGCTGGGGTCTCTTGTGGACTGTTGCTGCCCCCACCGACACCCTGGTTGGTGGTTCCCGAGTTTGACAAGTCAGCAAGATTAATTGGCCCACTTCCCGCCTGGATTAATACCTCCAAACCCTCTGTTACGTCCCTTTCATATAGCTTTCGGGAGCTAAGTGCTGCAGAGAAGGACCTGCCAACCATGCGCACTCCAGGGCTGTATGCCTCTCTGTACACATCCATACCGAATAAGACATCCCTTAGGCAAACACCCAAGCTATGGCTGGCGGCTAATGCGCCAGACATAAAAAACAAGCAAAGAAATTTAAATGCAAAGGCCATTGCGCCAGCAAAACAAAATAGAGCTGTGGTAAAAAAAATACAAGTACAAGTATGAAGTGAAAGCATACACAAAGTCGTGGTAACTTTTGTTGACAATCCATGATAGAGTGCAGATGTTGATCAGTGCCGATTGGATTAAATTTTAAAGACGATAAGCCTGGCTCTTTAATTTGGCAGGACAAAGGCAATTTGGACCTTTTACTAGTCTTGTGTCTTTAGATTTTAAAATTGAACTATATTTTCAGCAGCACTTTCTCGCGTATTGAGTTATTAGGTAAGCCAAATGGACTTTGGCAAAGCTACAGAGAGCAATATTTTGTTTGCTTGATTGCAGCAGCGGATTCAAATGTTTTTTTTTTTTTCTCGATGGAAAAGGGTTGCTGAGCAGCACGCATTTACGTAGGCCACGCTTGGGTATGGCGTATTAAACAACAGCAGTGTTAAATTTAGCTAAAAGAGACAGATTTCAGCTTATAATGGAGAGGATTTAGAATTGTAGGAGATAGCAACAGCCATGTCGACTGCCGGGCGCAAGTTTCTTACCTCGATCAACTGGCCTGTGGTCAGCTCTGTGCTGTCAAAGCATGCAGAGATTACCAAATCACTTGGATCGTTCCGCAAGAGCTACGAAATGGCGGAGGGTGAGCTTACTCAGCTTAAAGAGGCCAATCGCCCCGTTGACTTTGAATACTACCGACGTGTACTGAAGAACACAGAAGTTGTGGACAGACTCGAGAAGATTGCAAAGGCACAGAAAATCACCAAGGTTGATCTTGCCAGCCAGCTGGAGACAATTTCAGCATTTGAGACGAAGGCCGTTGCCTCTGCAGAGTTATATGTTAAGGAGACCGAAGCCAATCTGGCAGACCTCAGTGAGACAGTCAAGAACATTGAGCAGACGCGTCCCATTACTCAACTTACAGTGGATGATGTAGTCAAGGCCAAGCCTGAGGTTGTTCAGCGTGCAGAGGAGATGACCAAGAAGGGACAGTACACTGTGGATGGTTATGACGAAAAGTTCCCCAGCCTTGTTATGATTTAAATACGGCTTGCTAAAGCACAACGTGGATATTTCTAGAGTTAGTACTTCTTTACTTGAAAAACACAACCACCAGCAGTATTGATTTTTTTTTTTTTACAACTATTTAGATAGTGTATGGTGCGAAAAAAAGTTGTACCTATTCAGCCTTGCGCTTCTTTCGAATGACAGCAGTGAGGTCGTTCACCAAAGGTGTTGTGATTTGTTCTGATACAGTAGTCGCTTTTACAATAACAGGGCCTGTGGTAGATACGCTGACTGGTTTAATGTTAAAAGTGGTGTCAAGGAAGTCGATAAAGCGTCTGGAGGAAGTGGATGCTGCATCCGCAGTCGAAAAGTCCATTGCTCTATCAAACAGCGCAATTAGCATACTGTCATAATCCTCAAGTGTCAATTTTCCTTGATCTGCTGTCTCTTCAAACTGCGACGCCTCGAGCACCTCAGCAAAGCTTTTAACAGGCAGCCACGCCGACAAATAAGCAGCTCGGTGGCCAGAGCCGCATTCCTCGCTGACAGAGAGCATATCCAGTAGCATTGCCACGGACCAGCCCCTCGAGTGTGGTTCGGCAAGCAAACGGGTTATTGGATCATCCGGAAATTGCAGAACACAGTCGTGTGCGACAGCATCAGAAGAATAAGGCAGTCCCCATCTCCATTCAACACGACCAGCAGGCTTTGTGTCAGCATGTTCATTTGAGTTTGCGTTCGCTGTATCCGCCTGCTCCCCAGTAAAAGCGTATGCATTATTTGGCTCTGCACCTGGAATAACACAATATCCAATTACAGTCTCGGAAAAACATTTACGCGTAACAGCACTGGTACCAGAAGATCTGATAGCAGAATCTTGCAAACTGTAGGATAGGTGAGACATCGCATAGGTCAAGGCAGAGTTTATAGTCCGCTGCCACCACTTAATAAGCGCAAAGTCATCCAGAATATGTTTGTTGGGATTTTCTTGCGACTTTGCAAATAAATACTCGTGCTGTGCACGCGCGAATAAATGTACACCCACGGTGGATACATCCAGTGCCTTTCGGTATTTCTGCAGGGAGCACAGGTAGCCAGCGACCATCTGCCGAGCTAGCGGCATTCGAGAGGACAGCATACCCGATGTGTCGAGCTTTTCAATGCATGCATCAACAGACACTCTTTCTCTAGCAACCCGGGCGCCATCAATCTCCACTAACAAAGTCACAAACTCGCGCGTCTCAAGTCCAGCAACCAGACAATCGCCTTGTGAAACCAGCACCAATACACGACGTGAGAGCGTGTTTTCAGCGTGAAAATGACTGTGTTTACAATTGTGTGGTGTCAGCGATTCTACCGAGCTATCGGCAGTATCCACCACACGGACATTAAACTCGTTACCAGCGGGCAGGGCACAGAGCGCTGCGGCCACATCCTCGGCAATTCCTGTGGGACTGTGCGCGTGTTCCATCAACATAAGGCGTGTGTGGATGTGGGAGTACAAAGAATAGTAAGAAACTCGATTAAGGAAACAAAAGTTTAAAGTTTAAAGAAACTGGGCGCACGCCACTGCTCATCATCAAGAAACTCGAGGCCAGCAGCAGACCAGAAATATTTTGGGACTTGGATTTGCCCTACTTTGTCAGTTCCGGTTTGAATGAAAATGAACTATGCTGATCTGATGGCGCAACATATATTTTTTTTTTATTGGAAAAAAAAGAACAGCTGTGCAAGATTTATGTGTGGCAGCGCTTTCTATCTTCGGAAAACAACCTTTTTTTTCTTTACAAAGAAAACAAGCGCTTATCTTTCTGCATGATTATTTCTTTCACGACAAAAAAAAATAAAACCACATTCTCCAACAAAGGATGTTGTTGCTGCAGGCGAAATAGAAACACAATACAATGGTAGAAAAGTTGTGACGCAACATCCACACAGAAGATAACAACCAAGGAAAGCAGCATCTATGGTTAATTCCATGCTGTGCATTTTTCTTAAAATCAAGTTACTTTATGTTTTCCGCTCTGAATACATGTCCATTGTAATGTGGATTGTGATATATCACCATTGGATATATTGCAAACACACGCATGCATAATCCGTTTGGTATGATAGCTAAACATGTCTTTTAAATGTACCTTATCACGTGGCTATCTCGGTCACTTCTACGGTCAATTAGCATGTCCAAAGGTTATTTTACCACCTATGCTGTGTCTGGCAAACTAGGGGCTTTAAATACCCTTGTATCAACACATGCTCGGAAATAATTTAAATTCTCTGTTGGTATGTGTGGCGCAAGTATATTAGATGATAGAGACTGAAGAGTGCTACTTTTAGCCACACACATGTTGTATATGTCCATGTCTATTATATTTTTAATCGTGCTTATTGCGCGTTCTCTTGTAATAGCGAGCCTAAAGTGCACACGCTACTAAAAATAATATATTAACACAACTCCTCTGAAAATCCCCTCACTACAGAGGCAGCAATCCGCAATATGTGTGCATTGAGACTATTGCGTGATAAAAAAATATTACGTATTCACACATATCCTATGACCCGATGCAATATCAGTGTCACAATGTGTTTAACATGTAATACATGGTACTAAATATAACTCTTTGGTTGGTCAGAAAGATTACCATATAAACAAACCTATGAATTCGCCACTAATGGCGGCTCTTATCATCTGGTGGGTAACAACTAGTTGTTTGTTTGGACAGCCGAAGCGCTGCATACATGGGTTCTGTACTCATGCAAATATAATCAGGTTATTATTGCAACCAGAATCAGGCTAAAGTTATTTCAAGGAACTTGCCATTGGCACATATTAACATTGTTCAACAAAGTACAGCTGAATATATTGTGCTGGTGACGCACGCAACTATATTAGCAAATCCAGCGTATTGTAGTGGATTAGCGCCCAACAAAGAAAAAAAGTACGCGGATGTGTCAGGTTGGGTTGGATGTTCGCCCGGAGGGGAGCGCTGAATTTTGACTCAAATAAAAATGAGGGGGGTTTTTTTAAGTAACTATACTTGGGTCGAGAGAAATCCAATAACGCAATCACAGCAGAGATAAAGGCATTGCACGGTGGCTGTGTGCTGGTGGAGTGCTAATTCTGCTTACATGTTTCCTAGCCAATGAAGATGCTTCTGGCAGCGCACCCAGATTTTGGTATTGACCATCAAGTCAACTTACAAAGGAAAAAGTTATATTTATACTGCCAGTAGCAGGCTAGGAACAGCTTGGAATGAAAGCTCAAGCACCAACATCTGCAGGGGGGGATTCCCAGCCACAACAAGCGAAATGTACTTGAGTACACGCAAGAACAATTAAAGAGGGAGCTGGCAAGTATACCTAACAAAGCCAATATCCGAATACTTAGTTGCCACGCAGTCGTATGCGCGACGCTTGGCGTTTATGTTTGCTCATAGCGTGGGTTTTCGCACGACGGCAATGGCATGGACGGCCAACAAGGTTGACTGGGCTTTGAGTTACACGATCAGTCACAGCAAAACAGCAAATTTTTGATTAAATGTGCGAGCATTGTATTTCTTCCCAGCGCCTTCTGCACCACAATGGCTAGTGAAAATACCGCAAAAACTGCGATAGATTTACCACCAATAACGCCAGCTCTGAAAACAATGCTTTTATGACAAAAAGTCATCGAGACTAAAGCGATTGTTGTGTCGCTCGTGCGTGTCTGCTTGTCACTTGCGGCCAACGGCACGGCTTCAGAGTAACGTTGTAGAGCCAATAACAGTGGAGACACCAAGATCAAACACAGAAGACAGACAATATAGAACTATACACGCGATAGCTACGCGCTGGCCCAAAAGAATAAACCAACCATGTCCAAAAGTCAGGCACAAAAAAAAAAAAAAAGAAATCTCAAGGCAGATGGGCAAAGCTCGTTGTTCTGTGTGGTTTGTTGAGAGCGATAGGCCTGGCTGTGGGTGGGGCTGGGGAGGCAGCAAAGGCCCACCCCCGGCTTTCGGACCCGCATGTCCATCCCCTCCGAGCCCACCCCCCTCTCGCCTTGCATGGTCAATTTTCTTTCAGTCGGAGCCAGAAGTTCCTTTAAAACGAGCCTGCATTACCCATCTATTTTGCATCTCCAACAGTTTCAGCCTTTTTTTTTTCCAGCCCTGTCTACTCTCGTTGTTCCATCCAACGCCTGCTACTGTTCTGCCATCGAGTTGCCACTTCCGCCTCTCTGCGGCTCACTTTTGCTACTATTTCTACTGCTGCGCATCTAAGCACGTTGCACAGCCTGTTGCCTCTGCCAGTCAGCTAACTAAGCCAACCGCAGCAGCACGTTATTCGAGAACCAGTTCACTGACGTACCAGATACCTTGACTCAGCTTGAGTACTTTTTTCTGTTTTGCTCAACTCTACAGTCAAAATAGCTTTAGGATACGCATAGCACATTTCCAAACAAGGAGCGTCCCACACCTGCTGGTGACCAAATTGATCTCCTATTGGCGATTCACGAGAGTAATGTCGCATTGGTATAGCTTGTGCATGATCGACATCTAACCGCCTGCAACTTATATTCACGACCACTCTTGTCTGTTCAACAACCCACAGTAGCGCTTATTTCTCCAACCGAGAAGCCCTTTTGGTTGTCTTTACTGCAGTCTTCTCCTTAACATTTCTCTGCTGCGCCTTGGGGGAGTGTCTATACTACTTCCCCCTCCTTTTTACGGCTTCCAGTCATCCATCTGCCCTCGTTTTATATCGACCCACAGCGTTATCCGCAAGTATCCTCGGAATAGGTAAGTGGTCGTTCGGCCATTTGGCAGACGCCGCGCGCTCTTCACTGCTCTGCCATCTTACTGGTAGCTGTGCTCTGTCGCTGGTGACATGCATGCCGCCACAGGCTCCCTTTCCCCACTGTGGTTACGAGCAAACTACGGTTGTCTCCATGTCGCTTCTTGTTAGCGACAGGACGCTGTGAGGGTGTTTCTGGGAAGCTCCAACCACAGGCTGGTTTCCTTGATCTTGCACCGCCCAGATATCCACAACCTCCCTAGCCTTGCTAAGACTCCCTCTCCCTTTGCTGGGGCAGCTGCTGATCAAGTATTGGCCCGCTATTGGCTGAGCTCCAGTACCTTCATCCTGCGCTGGCTGTGCATGTAGTAGTGTTGCAAGTGGGGAGGTTACATGACCTCGTATCCAGGGAAAGGGCTTGCTTCTGATTACCACTGCCGGGATGGCCAAGGGCCCAAACCACTCTACCACTGCAGCTATTATCCCCCCCCCCTGAAGCTGCTTATACTATAACACTAAGTGGTCCATCCCCTTTTGTATTTTAAACTGCTTATGCACGTTGTAGGCCGTTATCTAAGCATATAGGTAGCACTCAAAGTATGCGAGGAGACGAGAGCGTCTCTGTCTGCCAACTCGAAGAAGCCAGCCGCGCACTCGCTACTCTGTGCAAAGACATGACCAGTAGCATCGAGGTAAGGCTCACAACTACAGCGCCCTTCATTTAATCTTCGCACATGTCGGCTGCATGTGGTGTCATGGGGTGGCACAGGCCAGGACAATGCCAGTAGCCGCAATAGCGGGCTGGTCAGACAAAGTGGGAGAGAAACTGGATTTAGCACTATATATCAGCTATATATTAAAATCCGGGAAGCTATCATGCCCGTGCCAACCACACGCCTCCCTTTGCTTGGTTCCCGTGCCCGCAGGCCGATGCTTGGCGAGCAGAATAGTTGCCGGGTGTTTAAGCAGAACGCAGTAGCGGCGTGGTAGGAGTTGTAGCCAACCCGCTGCGAGCAGACAGAATAATGTTCGGTTGCATCATTGTTTCGAGTCGGCAGTTGGGGAGAACCCGGACTCGAGTCTGATGCAACCGAACGCACATCTTTAGGCTGGCTGGCTGGCTGGCTGACTGTAGCCCGATGGGCATATGCCCGCTAGTTTCTACATGTCTGGCGCAATTAAGACGGATGGTTCGACGCGCGCCTCCTCCCTCTCCAAACTGTGATGGCACCTCCCTCTCTTTCCTCTGAAAATATCCCTTCTCCCTCTTTAGCCTCCTATTTCTTTTTATCTGGGCCTGCACTAACTGTATGTCTGCTGTGCCCGAGGTTGCTGCCTGTTTATTTACACATCTGCACGTAGGATTCGATGGCTTTGGAACAGCAGCCCAAGCGGCGACGCACTGAATCACGGGTACGTTCTACGCTATCACTTCTGCGCACAATAGTTACTGGATAATCTGCTGTATATCAACTCCCGACTCTGGGAATCAAGCATAAACAAAATACTAACATATCTCTGCACCTTTTGCCGTCTGTGCGTCGTCTTAATGCACTGGCTGGGGGTTTATATCCTGTCTTGGGCTGAGCTTAATTTAGGCTACCGCCACAGAGTCTCCGCCAGCGCAATCGCCACTTTCAAAACAGAGCCCTGCAACAGGCAAACGGGCGCCATCAGTCGTGGCGCACGCACTGCCCGCCATACGTTCACCGACAGTTCCGTCCCTACAGCCGATGCCGTTGCATCCGCCGCCACAACAGCACCAGCCTGTTCCGCCGTCTTATCACTACGACTCATTGGCTGGGTCCGGACAATCGCATCATTACGACTCGTTGACTGGTTCGGCACCTCCGCAGACGCAGTACCACTCACATCCGCCGCTTCCGCCGCTACCGCAGGTACAGGACGGGACACAACCGCATCTGGCGGGCTACGCGCAGAGTGCAGGCGCGCAAGCTTCCACAGCACCGGGAATTAGCACCGTGCCCGCACGCTTTCTAAGCGCAGCCACTACCAATACACAGCAACACCAGCAGCTTTCGACGCTTGGACCTCATTCGCTGGGGTTGGTTGCGCACTCGGCACCTTTGACTACTCCCGCCTCCACAGTCTCGGGGCCTACTGCCGCCACCGCATCCACCCCCTCTGCGCAGTTGCCGCAGCCATTTGTGTCTCCGCACGGCATCCCCACCTCGCTGCTTGGCCACGGCTCGGCTGTTGCCAATGCCGAGTACGGAGTGTGGTTTTACCCCCACCAACACCTGGCACAGACTGACCGTGGCGTGGGTATGGCCGGTATGGCTGGTAGTGCGAGCGCAAGCCCATTGTCGCAGCACACCATCGCATCGACAGACCACTCATATCCGCTGCAGGGGCAGTTTGACACCCAAATGCGCTACATGGCTGTTCCAGGCCAGCCGTCAGGGGCACCCAAGCCCATGGTCTCAGCAGCGCTTCCGATTGATCGCTCTCTTCGCCCTATCTCGATTGCCAGCCATCAGCAGCAACAGCAGCACGGGCTGGCAACTATGCACTATTCGCAGAGCCCTGCCTACCAGAGCCATACCCAATATCATCCCAGCTACTACCACCCGCAGCATCAAATGCCCCCACAATCTCTGCACCCGTCTATTATTCCGAACCAGTCGCACCACCCGCAACACCACCCACCATTCCCAGCCCAACATTCAGCACTCGCCGCCACCGCGCCAATGAGTGAGTGCAGCTCCACACACACATCAGTTGGCTGCGGAGCCAATGGGGCTGTTATGCATCCCGGCGCGTACGGCACCATGCACCCGCCTTCAATTGACTCGGTTTCTGGCGATCAAGTGTCTGCTGCACAAGTTGCAGCCGCCGTAGCAGCAGCAGCAGTATCAGCTCATTCGATTCCGGTTAGCAATACTGCGGTTGGTGTTGGGACCGGCGCCTCTGGCTCAGCATCCAGCAGTGCTATAGGCTTTGGTGGCAGTCGCTTGGTTGCTGGCGCTAACGATCCTGAGCAACAAGGGATTCCTGCGTTCAAGTTCTCAATGAGCATACCTACGAACTCCGAGCCAAGTATCCCAGAGTACTTTGAGGTAAGCACGCCAGTCTCTAACTGCGTAGCAGTTTGGGCCAACTGTGTCTGGTATTGTGCGGCAGATCTGTATGCAACAGAAACTTACTGGTTGTACTAATTGTCGTATTTTGACATTTTAGAGCTACTCGCAGGGCTACATGATGGGTAATGCGCCGATAATGGAGCCCAGTCCCGCATCCCCCGCCGAGCAGACGCTGGACGCCGAGCTGATGGCCAAGTTGGATGGCCTTTTCATGAAATATCTGGAGGCAATCTGCTCAAACAGTAAGTACAATCTGTCAACCTCGTAGTGCGTTGTTCTCTTTGACAGTGGCCTGTCCCACGCCGCAGTGCGCGGGAACCGGCTGGCCATTGTCGGTGGGAGCACAATGCCTTTACTTTGTGCCACACTGCTTTGTTTCGATGGGCTTTCTATGCAAGCATTGCTCGCTTGTATTTGCCACGGCTTTCAGCTGCATTCCATTGTGCGGCCATTGACATGGTAATTGCCACCGCTGTCAACGACGAATACACAATAGTGCGTTGCGCAGCTATCAATGTCCACGGCATGCTTCAGCGATGAACTACGTTGCTTGCTTGATTATTCATGCGGCCATGGGCTGTCGTCGCTGAGCCAAGTCTACCTTACTAGCAGCATTTTTTTCATGGTAGCGGCTGCATGCGCGTGCACGCACACGCGTGCGCTTTGACGCCAGTTCAGGTAATCTAATCGACTTTTTTGCAAAGTGGTTGCTGTGGTTTTTGTAGATATTACCGTCGACTCTGAGGGCGAATCAATGTAAGTTTTATGGCCTGTCCAATCTTCTATTTTAAAATATGCATGTTGGCCAAGCGTAATTTACATCCACACTGTGATGTACTTCTTTTGTGCCTGCGCGTTATTCGATGCACTTGCAGGCCTTGCGCTTCAGACCACCTCTCAATATTACATTCCTCTTGGCTTTCTCCGTCTCTGCGGCCACCGTGGGTGCATGCATGCCTGCTTTTCTTATATGTTCATGACGAGAGCCGATCACTTTCAGTAGAAACCCGCGCTTACATGGAAGCGCAGGAGGTTTCCCAGTCATGCTGAGGGCTCAGCCTGCATGAAGTCGCTTTTCTGCTTGTCTGGAGTGACCATGCATTTATTATTTTTGGACTAGTGGTCCCAATGCGGTCTGGAAAAGACGCGCCTGCTGGGCGGTTTTCCATTGCTCTGATCTCTGCCGTCGATCCCTCTCGCGTCTATCTTGTGCGCTGCACATGATTACTACGTAGTGCTTTACCAATTATGTTTTGGCTTTTGGGTTGCTTCTTCCGGCCGAAAACTCTCCACGACTTTTGCTTTCGTCACCGCCGCTTGCATTATTTGCATGATAACTGCATTATATTTCGGAGTTGAGTGCGTTTCCAAGGGCATTGTTTACCTTTGGCGCTTTTCAATTTGTGTCCGAACGGATCCTTCCTGCTGCTGCTTGCTGCGTTGCGCAATGGGCAGCTCTGCAGGCGATTTTTTACACGCGGTGTTGGTTGCCTCCGACATATGCGTTTATTAGCTGCACCGCCTGCAGGCTGCTGGGTGCTGATCTGCAACAATCCTAATTTTCACGCGCTCAGTTCGGCATCCTGGATACGGTACTTTTGTGTGGTCGAGAATGGGCTTGAGCACACCTCTTTCCGTTTCACATTTCCCAAAACTGCCTCTTCCAATGTATACTGAGTGATGAGCTGACTTTCTAAGCAAGCAGATCCACATGCATCCACTATCTGTTGCCAATCGCCTTGTCTGGCTCTTTTCGTGAAGTGCCAGGTTTGCTTACAGCTAGCTCTTATCCCACACCACTCTGAAATCATCAATCCTTTATTTTTACACGCCCCTTCTACTCCGCCTGTGGGTGGATACTGCTTTGACAACTTTTGGTTACATGTTTGCTTCTTTAAGCTGGCGTTTTCCAATGAGAACCTGTTTGGGGGCATGCAGGCAACGCATTGCATGCAAATTCATTGACTAACCATTTGTTGCGCCGTTATTTGTGCGATCTTTGTTTTTTTTTTTGATGCTGCACATGCGTAGCCACCAGACGCAGATGGCCAAAAAGCTGGAAAAGCTTGAGCAGTGCGCTGAGTATCGTACGTTCCGCTTCCGGATACAGGCTTTCTCCAACGGCTTCCGTGAGTTTATTGAGCGCGAGGCCGGGCTGACTGAGCAAGCTGTAAGCAAACAGCAGCTGCGCAACTACCTGCACCAGCAGCACTACATCTCGCGATACAACGAGGACGGAAAGAAGGCGAAGAGCAAAGGCCATCACGTATGGAACGTCGAGGCAAAGAAGATGTCCCGTAATACATGGTGGTTCAAGGAGTTTGTGCGTCGCATTGCTGCCCCGCCGCCAAAGGCCATCGCTGGCGTGCCCTATGAATGGACTCCAACCATCTGGGATCCACAGATCAAGGCTCCAAAAGTATACTTCAGCTCCGAGTGGCTGCCTCCGTGGCTCCGCTGGGAAAACAACACGCTGCGCGGCCTTCCACCAGTCGACGCTGCTGACTGCAGCATCGGTGTGATTGCAAGTTACTATCAGGGCAAAGAAGGTAAGCAATGCTTTTGAACTCTGTAAAATCAGCCAATCCTTATCTAATCGTCTGCACTAACAACACTGCCTATGCTATTTGAAGCTTTCTGACGTGTGTTTGAGTAGTGTGTCACTTCAAGTCGAACTTTACGATCCACGTAATGCCACACACGCCCTCTGGGAATGTGTTTCTGCCTTAGCTTGTAGGCTGGCGTGTGGCGGCAGAAGGCAATAGTAGCAGCGGTGGCCGCTGTTTATTTTCTTCTGACTTGCTCCGCTCCGGCCTTTGTGACTGGGGCGGTCATGTTTACGTTCACCACTTACCCGTCTTTTCATGGCGGTGTGTGTATTTTGCAAGCCTTATGAGAGGACAAACCAGGGCTGCTGGGCTTATATTCGAATTAGCCATGGCATCCGGCATTTTCACGCATAAAACCAAGCACTAGCATAACGCAATAAAATATTATTATTCAGTCAGAGCGGCTTACGAGGTAGGGGTTAGCTATTGCTATCAACATCCGGCATTTTGCTATATTATGTATCTGTAGAAAGACATTAGGCGCATACACTCTACGCGCGCGTGTAGCCTTCCCTCCGCCTTCCAAGCTTAGGCATTGAAAGTTGTACGGTCTGTTGATACGCGTCTTTTTATTTTCCCTTTTTTAACGTACTTTCCTATATTTTACTTATATTTTTTTGGCAGCTTTGTGTCTGTCTATTTCTTTTCTTTCAGCATTTAAACATCCAGTCTCCTTGCTATTGGTAGAAACTCTGCATCTCTAAAATGTCAACGTTTGTAGCAGTGGTCATCAAAAAAATGTTTCGCATTTTATTTTTCCACTGTCAGAGTTCAAATATCTCGCATTAGCATACTACTGGGATGTGTAAACACCAGTATTTCTAAAGCTCGAGCTATCCCTAAGAGAGTCATTGTGTGCTTTGTATTCGAGAACACACTCAGCAGGTAATCCCATGACCTGCTTCATGGTGTTGAGGATTCCAAAATTTGCCTTTGTGTCGAGGGCTGTCCTGTTCCACAGAGAAATAATGTCCTCTGAGTTTCTAATCGAAAGGACAATACCACAGATCTCGTCCGCTACCTCAAACGCATTGCCTGCAACTGCAATCGCCAATCTCTCCCAGAGTCGTGCGGTGAGCCCCTTCTTAAGCCGGATCATCCACTTACCACCGTTCATGTTCACTGGATCCTCCCACACTGGCCTGACTCCAGCACGGAACATGTGGTAATCTGTGATGGTAGGCACCTGGTCTGCACGCTTCAGATGGCTATATACTGCCCAGAAGGCCTCGACAGTGGCAAATGTTGCGATCTTGGTCATTGCTGCCTCATAGTCGTTAATTTTTTGGCCTGGCGCCCGGTGCATAAACCAGAATGACCAGGCAAAGCACAGCGGGTGCTCGCCAGCCGAGTACTTTCCGATGCTATCCTCCCCATTATCCTCGCTGCCTGCAATTCCATCCAAATCCTCGTGCTGGTCGTCCTTTGCGGCTTCTGTGTCTTCTGTGTCCTGGCCAAATAGTCGCTGACTGCTCCATGCTCCGCGCTGCGAGTTTGGCGCAAGATATGACCCAACAGAGGCCGCGGTTCTTATGTCCGCCGCCTCTTCAGCCACTGTCGGCGCTGGCTGTGGGGTATTAGCAACAGACAGAGCCACTGGCGGTACAGCAGCTGCGGAGGTAACGGTTGGTGCTGGTCCTTTACCCCGTTTGTACTGGACTAGCTTTGTTGGAGGCTTTGTGGTGGTCTGCGGGTTGTGGATCGCGTCGTGAAGTGTCTTTGTTGTCGAGGGCTGCTTGCTCGGCTCGGCGTACATGTGAAGATAAATTAGCAAGAAAGCAGGAGAAGAATAGTCAACGATTCGAGAAAGCTTTTGGATTATATTTAGTCCTAAGGTCGTCGCTAACGCTTTTTCAAATTGTAGCTGTTCAAACGTGTATTTGATTGACACGTGCGCTCAAGGTGTTGGTAAGCAAATGGTATACAGAGCATGCAAGGTGTTGATTGCAATAAAGCGTTAAAGTCTAGCACGCAAAGAAGTGGTATCGGTTTTTGGTGGATTGTATAAGAAAGGTAAAGTGCACAAACCCAGTTGCATGGTGCTTATGCTTGCTAAAGAACACTGCACTCTTTTTTTTTTTTCTGCCTTTTCATGGTGGGGGGGGGGTGCTGGCTCAGAGTCGAGCCGCTATGAGCCACAGTCCAGAGCCTCTTGCTTCCCAGTCGGAAGCCTAGGTAGCGCTGGCAAGGACCAGATGTTCCGGCCAGCGCCAAAGGCGCACAGGAAAGTACCGAGAGTGTTTCAATTACACAAAAGATCAGCAGACATTAGGTAAGAAGAGGTCAAGGTAATTAACCGCATACTGCAAGATAACCCGAGTAGTGGCCGAGGAGATTGTTAGAACTATTAACAGGCAATGCACACCTTCTCTTTTCACCTAGCATTGTACATGACAGTACGGAGGCTGGCAAAATCCAAAAATATGTAAAACAAATTATATAAATGAGATGAATAACTTTTTCTACATACACATTAGGCCGAAGATAAGCCCGAACTAAACCCAGTTTCAATGACAGTAAACCAATATTTTGACCAAACCAATCAACGCTCGGGAGGACAAACGCCGGCCAGCAGGGTCCAAATATCTATGAGATGCAGTATAATGCTCAGTTGATGCGACGCAGAACCTTTCGCATGGAGCGCAGCCCAGTAACCGTTAGGGCGATAATTGAAAATAAGGCAATGGCAGAAACGGCAATAAAGGCGTTGGGATGGGACTCGAACGAGTTGATAAGATTCATTCCGAATAAGCCGGAAAGGAAAGTGCCAGAGCTGAGCGCAACTGTCAAGATGGTAAGACGGATTTCAAGCAGCAACAGACTGTTACGTTGCGAGTCAAGGATGATGTTGACTACATCCTCAGTAGTACGCACATGAGATGACACAGACTCTATGTGGTTGACAATCTCCTCGACCTGTTTTAAATACGTCTCCATCATCAACTCAACTTCCTCGTGGTCGTCCGTCTCGCGGTGGGTGGCTTGAAGCTTTTGGGTCAAATACATCCCAGCCAAGTCCTCATCCTGCTCCAAAACCTCCTCAATTGCGTCGCGGATGTTCAGCACCTTTTGTCCAAAGCGCGAGAGACGCTTGGAATACTGTAGCAACTCCCTCAGCTTTGACCTATCCACGCTGGCTTCTAGATATGCCAGCAAGTTCTGAACAAGATTCACCAGAACCTCCTCGTCGCTCTGCAGTGTGCTCACAACGCTGATAAGCACGGCCTCTAGAGCCCTAAACTCAAAGGGCTGTGTGGACTCGGTATCCACGGCGATGCCGCTATCGGTTGTTATAGTGCGAGTACTGCTGCTGCGCAGGCGCTCCTGCAGCTCATATATCAGAATGCTTTGGTTGTAGTTACTGGGTGTGCCGATAGAGTCAAACAGTACAATACGATCGGCCTCAATTAAGGCACGAATGTGCAGTAGATTGACTAGAATAGCGTGCTTGCGCACCAGGATGGCGGGCATCTGGTTGACAAACTTGCTATCGATCTTGCGCAGGTCTCGTGCCTGCAGGCCATGCTGAGCACACAACTCGGACTTTTGAAATTCGCCAGCACGAACAGTGATATTACCATGCATGTCCAGCTCCGTGCATCGCAGAGTCAAGTCGGACGTGAGTTGGGTCTGGTATATACGTGGCTGGGCCTCGCTCCCCGACTCGAGATCTGGAGGCTCCGGCTGTGGCTGTGTTGAAGGGTTTGCACTGCGTTGGTATCGGTATACCTCCTGCATTAACGGTGAGCCGGAACCAGCAGCAGAGGTTCGTGGGCTATTTCGCTGCTGTGAAGCGCCAGCGCCCTTCGCGCCCTTTAGTGGACGCGTGCGGTGCTTAAGATCCAATGTAAAGCCTTGAGATACTTTCCCCTCCTCGACAGCCTTCTCGACTTTATGCGAACGACCCCTTCTAAGCGACTCTAGGTCAGGCAGTAGATCAAACATGTTGAAGGAAAACAGTCGAAATTGCACTTGATGTTTTATAGGCGTTAGTCGGTTTGCTGCGCCAGTGGTCCGACAGGGAGCGGTCTTCGCCCAACCGAGACCAGACACTAAGGAGTATCGACGTGGTCTAGCAGAAGCGGAATGTTGTGCTATTCGTATTGCGCTGACTGGATGGAACCTACACCAGGCCAGCGGCGCAGACGACAAAGTGTCCAGCAGCGCTGTCCTCATTGCGTGGTACGTAGCACTTGGTCCTTAACGCGAAAAGGAAAAGAACACTGCGGCTGCGTGTAGACAACATAAATAGCCGATAGCAATAAATTCCAAGCAATGCAGAGTCCTGCTGAGCAAAAGAAGGGTGAAGTTTTCTGATGGTATGGAAGAAACCAAGGTTGGCTGATCCAGCATGGCAGATCAAGTGGACCAGTTTGCAATGACCGTAAAAAAAGAGATAATAGATTTTGCAATGACCGTAAAAAGTCATGGTCGTACGGAAAAGCCCATATCTTGGGGGAGTTGTTCGGAGCAAGGGACTTCAAGTTTAGACTGGCTGCGTTGGGCAGACCGCGGACGTCGCACAGTAACAAGCTTGCACACCCCACACTTCATCGCATATCGTATTGTATTGAGCCAGATCTACGCAGCTAGCATATAAGAAATTAGAGACTGTAATGCTGGCACAGCGGTCACTGATACGTACTCTAGGATGGCGCGGAATAAGCACAGCATCCGAAGGGCGGCGATCGATGCGGGTGCTGGGGCTGGAGACGTCGTGTGACGACACAGCAGCGGCAGTCGTCACGAGCGATGGCAGCATCCTTGCAGAGACTAATTTGCACCAACACAAAGTGCATGAGAAGCACGGCGGCATTGTGCCATTGCTTGCAGCAGACCGGCACCTACAGAAGATTCCGCTGGTCGTGCGCGAGACGCTTGAAAAGGCAGAGTTGCGCATGGAAGATATTGACGCAGTGGCAGTGACCCGCGGGCCGGGGCTGCCAGCCAGCCTAGTGGTAGGCCTGGCGGCAGGTAAGACGCTGGCAGCAGTGCACGCAAAGCCGCTGATCGGTGTGCACCACATGGAGGCACACGCATTGATGGCGCGCATGGGTGCAGAGCAGAAGGTGCGGTTTCCGTACCTGTGTCTGCTTATCAGCGGCGGACATACATTGTCACTGGTCGTTCACGATGTCAATCACCATTCGGTGATCGGCCAAACACGCGACGAAAGCGTCGGCGTAGCATTCGATAGAGTCGCGCGCGAAATGGGGCTCCCGTGGATTGATGCGCAGGTTGGCGGCGGCGCTGGGGCTGCGCTCGAGCAGATTGCGCGCGACGGTAATGCAGCTCGCTTTCCGATGCCTATGCCTATGAACCAGTCCAATACCGCCCGCGACCCGGGGTTTAGTTTCTCAGGGATCATGTCCCACGTTGCCCGCATGCGCGAGCAGCGCGCTTTTGATCCCACGTGCCGCCAGGATCAGGCTGATCTTGCCGCGGCCTTCCAGCAGACCGCTACCACGCATCTGCAGAAGAAAACCGCTCTGGCGCTGGCGCACGCTGCGAATGTGCTGAACACCCGCGTCACGTGCCTGGTTGTCAGTGGCGGTGTTGCCAGCAACCAGGCCGTGCGCCAGTGCCTTAGCATCCTGGCGCGGCGCAATCACCTGCCGCTGATCTGCCCGCCGCCGCGACTGTGCACGGACAACGGCGTGATGATTGCCTGGGCTGGCATCGAGCGCTTGCGCCGTGGCATGCTGGATCCGTATGACATTGACTTTATCCAGCGCTGGCCACTGGACCAGCTCAAACCATATGCGCCCCGCGAGTCGAGCATCTAGCTTTCAGCGATCCACCCCGAGCCACGCGCCAATCCCGCAGAATGGGCCGAAGCAACCGCGGAGAGCAGCAGGGCAATCGGTACGCCTGCGCATCCCCTACTCCTCAAAGATCACTGCTTTCTGCAAGTCGCTCCCACCAGCCTATGGCTGGCTCTGCCTGTTTTCTATGGTGCTCATGGGCTGCTCGTATCAAGCGAATTATCGCATGGCCTCGCCCATACGACACCATTTTTCTGCCGACGGCATAATGAAATCTACCTTGCCTCTTGACTCGAAACCCTACTACACCTAAACTTTTATTTTATTTTTATAAACAATGTTTGCCGACCCAGCTGTGCTTGTCCTTGCCATCGCCGCTGTCGTGGCCGGCGGCGTATACTTTTACTACTTTTCGCCGCAGGCAAACCAGCCTGATATCCACCCGCTCCAGCTTGCGCACCAGGCGTCAGTCAGCCGCGTGCGCGAGTCCGTCAGCGAAAGCCCTGTCTACCGCTCCAAGTCTGCCCCTGAAGGGTCACCGCTGTTCTCGACGCCTGCTGCTGAGCTTAAGACCCTATGCGATGTGCTTCGTGTTGGACGCCGCGCCCAACGCCCTGATGCTGTGCAGACCGAGGCTGGTGGCAAGCTGTTCACGGTCTCTACCGAGGCAATGACTGCACGAGCACAGGCGCTTGCTGGTGGGCTGATGCGCCTACTTGAAACACGCACTGGCACGGCTAGAGCAGCTGCGATCTTCCTTCCCTCAGGCGTTGAGTTTCTACTTGCTTACCAGGCCTGCATTGAGGCAGGTGTTACTGCGATTCCTATAGCTGCTGCTGAGCCGATTTCCAGCGCTGGCGCCATCATTGAGCATGCGAAGCCCAGCGCACTGATCACCACTGCTGAGTTGGCGATGGAGCTCACCTCGTCACTGGGTGCTGCAGTTATGCCTGCCCACGTTGTTGTTGCAGGGTCCCTCGACGACTCTGATACGGCTACCATACTTAAGAAGGTCGCAGAGGTCTCGCTGTTCGATGATCTTGAGCAAGGCGCGGTGCTAGATAAGGATGCCGAAGTTAAACCCGCAGATCCTGTGTATGTACTCTACAGCGCCGACGAACCTAACAATTTGCGTGGCGTAGTTATTACACATGCCAATGCCCTCGCAGCTCTTGCAGGCCTTACATCAAGCCTTCCACCTGCACAAAAGCCAGCTAATGAAGATGTGTTTTTGTCAGTTGCGCCGATGGCCGTTGGAGCCAACCTCAACTTTATAAACCTTGCACTGCTGCAGGGGTGTTCTATTGCTGTTTCCGAGACTGTCGACGCAGAAGAGTTTGCTGCAATGGCGTACCTTGTCAAGCCAACATTCACCTACCTCGATCCTGTGGTCGCACGCGACTTGGTGCAGCTATTCTACTCGCACATCGACAAGTACCCAAAGCTTGAGAACAAGATTTTTAATACTGGGTATCGGCGTGCCGTGGACTCGCTGATGCGCGGGATACTGCCCAAGATAAATTTCTGGGACTTGACATACTTCCGCCACTACCGCAATGTCATTGGTGGCCGTCTGAGACTGATGTATGTTGACGGCCTGATGACGCCAGCAAAGAGTCTGGAATGGCTACGTGTGCTGCATGGTGCAAAAGTCATCCCGATTTTTGGTACCCGCGAAACATCTGCTATTGCCACCACCGGCCAGTTCTACGACTATGCATCTGCTATTGACACACACAATGTTGGTGCACCCTTGACCTGCAACGAAATCAAAGTAGTGGATGCAAAGGATGTTGGCCTATCAGCGGAAGACCAGCCCAATCCACGCGGTACTATTGCTGTGCGCGGCTCCAATGTAACTGCGGCGCTATGGAATGTGCACGAGTCAGCGGTGCATGCTGACGAGTGGTTACTTACATCTTATTATGGCGAATGCTTACCTAACGGCACACTTTCCGTGCTTGGCAGCCGCGACAATGTAATTAAGAGTGCACTGTGTCCGACAGGCTACATATTTGTTGAGCAGCTCGAGCGCGTGATTACCTCTTCTCCAGCAATTAACGATGTCTGTGTTGTCGCCAGGCCCAATTCTAAATCTATTGGAATGGTCATCTACCCGCGGCCCATGGAACTTTTTGATGCTGGCACAAGACTGAAAAGGGAATACAAACTTGATCAGATTGATAACTATCCTTGGTGCTTTGACTACATACGTGAAAAGGTGGTTGAGGCTGTGCGAGAGTCTCGTAGTTATCAATGGCTAGCACAGCTGCCATCTGATCTTATCCGCATTAAGCTTGTGTCGGAGCCATTTACCACTAAAAATGGGCTTGCACATGTAGATGGTACAAACAACCGGAGCGGCGCAAAGAGCATTCTTAATTTAGGCTAGCAAGTTTCCTACTATTGTATGGTCGGGCTATTTCTATTATCTTATGCAAGACATTTAAATAAACACAATATTGCGACGCTCTGACTTCTTTTTCTTTGAAATCTTTAGTATCTAGTTATTGATTGTGTTTAATTATACTTTCTTATAAAGCTAAGAATCTTTGTGTGGAACAAATCGTTGAATATTTTTAAACTACCTAAAGAAAAGTTGCTCTAAAAGGCCAATGTGACAAAAGCAACACCAGCTAGCAATGGATAGATGTTGTTATTAAAAAGAATGACTAGAAGATGGTGCTTGCGCTGTTGCAGACATTGCAGTTGTTGTTGGCCGAGTTTGCATCCTTATTGTTTATGTAGAGCGTGTCATCATTGCAATGCGCGCAGTTGGCATTGCTGTTAAGGTTATTGGTAAAGCTGCTTGCAAAGGGGAAACCCCATCCACCCCATCCGCCGATTCCACCCCATCCACCACAACCACCGCAACGCCTGGACAATGCAGTTGTCCCAGGCGCCTGAACAGGTGCAGCAAGTGATGATGCAAAGAGAGCGATTGCTCCAACAG
Source organism: Coemansia reversa NRRL 1564 (assembly GCA_002705745.1). Lineage (NCBI taxonomy): Eukaryota > Fungi > Kickxellomycota > Kickxellomycetes > Kickxellales > Kickxellaceae > Coemansia > Coemansia reversa. The sequence continues at coordinate 403,308 of KZ303494.1, forward strand.
TGACGGTGGTGACAGAGGCAAACATTTTGTAGTTGCAAAACTAGAAATTTTGGTTTGTTGGATATAGTCGGTAATCCGCAGTGTATAAAAAGTAGAAGCTAGGAACTATGTCTGTGAGCGATGGTAATGCTTTTATTGTGTATTGGAGTGTGGTGTGGTAATGTAAAAGTGAGTAGAGCACACCAGAAACAAGC
>KZ303494.1:404875-453591 GCA_002705745.1 Coemansia reversa NRRL 1564
CTAGTAATGTCCAGAAGCTACTTAACGGTACATATTACATTCGTTGTATCAGTAAGAATATGTTACACAATACGCAGACTATATCAGATGTATGACTAGTAGTTTAGTACCAACGTAGCTACACTTTAATTTGTATTTTTTTTTGTTTTATAATGATGGTGGTGGTAGGTGGGTGGGCGGCTGCCTGGAGGTAGTGCAGATACCAGGGCCACCCGCGGCTGGGCCGTGTGTGCAAGCAGGGACAACGGCATCAGACATGCCCAAACAAAAATTGTGAACATCAATTTGGGGGAAATTCCCCCAATCTAAGATGTTACTCTTAGAAGAACATGTTACTAAAAAATGATCAAAGCCAAAAGGCTTGAGAGGAATGTAAGGTTTCTACAAGGGGGTGTGTTGCGCCGGACAAAGTCAAGTATTTATGCCCAGCAGTGGCTGTTGGTGCCGATTGATGGCTTATGGTGTTGTTGTCACGTGCCGTAATTGTTGTGGCTGTGCTATCCTACGCGCTTTTTTGTATTAGCACCTTTCTTGCTTTTGTTTGGTACGCACTACGCTTTTCTAATACTCTTGTGCGTATATTAGCTTTATCTGCACTGTGATATGGCAGCGGTAGCCGGAAATGTCTGGGAGTACAGCATTCGTGAGCTCATTAACAAGCGCATAGTTACGTTCCGGCATCTGCGAAATGCAATGGCCTTGCCGCTTGAGTTTAATACCGAGAACCACAGCGCAAACGATGGCAGCAAGGCCATACAGCGCCGGGCTTATTTTAATGTTCTTTTGTTTGACCCAGACGATCTACAAGGGATGTTCAATAGCATCCGCCTTCGCAAGCGGACGCGTGTATACTTTATGTTGGGTTCCAGCCTGGGGCCAATCCTTGCAATATCAAATCCGACTGATTATATCAAAGCGCTAGGGATTTTGGTGAGTGAATATGATTCGTACATGTCAGAGTCGGGTAGCAAAACAAAGAAGGTATGTTTCACAAGTGTACATAGAAAGGGGTTAATAACATATTGCAAGCATTAACAGCTGCTATGCAGAAAACCAAATGTTTTCGTAAAATGTAGAGACATTTTTTCCGTAAATCAAAAGGAGGCGAAGAGCACAGTGCAACAGCTCAGAGTGGCTATGAATTAGGGAACTTTTCTTACCTCGACACACATACACCTGTAAGTATATTTGGCAACCACTGCATTTATGTCATAATTTGCTCTACGTTTGTGTGTTCTGATCTTTGACTTTTATGTATATATTGTATGTAGCCATTCGACTTGGATTTTCTGCAAGTATTCGACACGTTTTGTCAAATCACCGTAATTATGTACACAAAGCTTGCCGACTCACTGCTATCAATATCTATTACTCAGACAGCATTCGACAACATTGCGAAAATCGACAGTAGGTTTAAGAAGATGATCAACGTGGTTACGAAGGAGTTGGATGAGCTGGTCAAAAATGAAATCACAAAGGAACTTCGACTACTCGACCCCCTGGATTTTGCATCGCCAGAAAATGAAATCAATACCGACTGGGAAACTAGTAGTGTCTACAAATAGGTGCTTTTTTTTACCATTTATCATTTTACAATACCTCTTTAGCGTTCAATTTATTATTTTTAATTCTTCTTGAATCAAAATAAAAAGAAAAAAGATAACTGCATAAGGCATTTAACCAAGTGATTTTGATACTAATCCTATTCATCAGCCCTGTCTTTACAGCATAAAATTGTAAAGATCCAAAATTCAAATAACAGAAATCAAAAGCCTAGCTCTAAGAAACAGTGATATTCTAACAAACGGCTTTATATAATAAAGCGATAAGCTTTAACGAATTTCTTCAAAAGTGGTCTATAAAAGTATTTCTAGCACAAAAGATAATACTATGTCAGCAAAATTCAAGTCGAAGAAACCGCCGGTGAGTAGAGTATTGCCTTATTTAAGTTGTGGTGGTACAACGTTCTGTGATGCGCCCAGCGCATTCTCGTCGCCGTTGGCAGTCAGACCGTTGTTGCCGTTGGAGGTGATGACGCTTGGGTTGATTACAATGTTGTCCTTGTTGGCCGAGTTGGAGTTGACATGCATTACAGAGTTTCCAAATGCATTGTTGATAAAATCGCCGGCACTTGATCCACCAGTCACCAGCGATGAGTCAATCTGTTGGCCATTGTTGATGTTGGGGTTGCTGACTGCAGCTGGGCCTCCAGAGTTAGCATCACCACCTTCGGCCTCAATTTCCTGAGCATCACGCCTGAACACCGTAGGTGCTGCCATAGCAGTGGCAATCAGGACCTGAGCAACGATAAGTGAGAAACGCATTGTTTAGAGGCAACTATGGTTTATATTTAAGAAGAAGATTATTTTGAACTAGGGATAACGCAAATAAATTGATGAAGAGCTGGCGGTAGTTGGGCTTAATAAATATATGTCCTAGCCGGTTTGCTGCTTGCCTGCACTTTTACCATATACTTTTGTATCAACTATACTACTGTATCATGTCTTTGCAATTGAACTGGAGAAGCAGTGGCGTGGATGTGCTCACCAAGTACAAACAATCAGGGAGTGGCGCTATGAATTGGTCCTAGAATTTATATGCGAACTAGATTCCTTTCTAGTCAACAGAAAATTCCATAGATATTGCACCAATACCGAAATGAACTGCCAAGCCAAACAGAAAGGTCCAATACAATTACAGCGTTCCGAGAAAGATAATTTGTTTACACTTTTATAAGTGGCGCTTCAATACACTATCACACATTGTGCTGTCAACTAAATAGTACGCTAAATATTTGTATTCGGCCTCAATCACAGATGAAGGCTATAAAAAAGTGCTGCCAAGCGGCTGTTCAACGCAATGATGTCACGGTAAAAGTAACAAGAAAGTACGTTTGGAAAGTGCGGCGTGGCATTAAACCTGGTTCTGAATAATGGTTGCCTTTTGTTCCTCATTCTTCTCTTCAATATGTGCAGAAGGAGGAGCATGATAGGCTGCCGAATGATAAACGGGCTTTTCCGCAGCAGGAGCCTTGTGTGGAACATGTGCGGGCTTGTGGTGGAAGATTGGGGCGTAGTAGTGAACCGGAGCAGGAATGACGACAGGAACTGCAAAGTATGGAACAACAGGATGGTGGTAGACAGCAGGACCCTTGTGAGCCGGAGCGTTATAAACAGGCGCAGCTGCATGGTAGTGGTTGTTTGGGTGATCAGCCTCATTTTCACGCTTGAAAAACGGAGTAAAAACGCCAAAGTCATTCTGAACAGCCCCAAGCGCATTGTTATCGCCATTAGCAGTCCATCCCGAATTTCCAGAAACCTTGGTAATGCCAGCATTGTTAATTAAGTTATCTTGAACAGCGGCATTGGAGTTGACATTGGAGAAGTGACCATTGACGACGTTGTTGAAGAGATTTCCTTCACTTGCACCATTATCGCCAGCGACGAGCGAGGAATCTACCTGAACACCATTGTTGACATTGGGATTATCAATGGCGTTAACACCGGAAACAACCTTGTGATCTCCGGAGACGCCAATCTCCTGAGCAACAGCAACAGAGAGGGCAACTGAGAGAACACCAAAAAAGCGCATATTGAAGAGATGTTCGTAAGTGTTAGCGTGTAAAACGGGTAGAGTAACCGTAATAGAGATGTGGCAAGGAGTTCGTTAAGATTTGTGTTCTGAGAGAATTTTCCTGGATGACTTGTCTTGTGATTATCTTTTTATAGGGAAAGTTTGTCATGCTTCTTTCAAAGCTAGTCAATCGTATGATGGACCGTGTTTTTGACTGTCTCGATAGTGTATTTTCAGGCAATATACTGCATGTATCCTAATATCGCACAACTTGTATTACTGTTTGTAGTATAAGTACACCTGTTTGATTGGAACACAGGGACTGGATAACAAGTCATAAGACCTGTCGTGTAGAATATATGATTGTTTATAAATGAATCAATAATTTTGATCCCTAAAATCATCACTACAATAGATTCAGCCACCCCTTGCATATTTCAACAACAGCCTTTAAAAAGAACTGAACCACTACGATACTGCTACAATTATACCTTTGCTAGTAAGAGGTACTTTTAAGGGAGCATGTAGGAACAAAGCAATTGCTTTCTACTAAATTCTGAGGTTTTAAATTTTTTTTTTTTTTTGAATTCAGTGTAATGATCGAATATATCAATAGAAGCAGAAAGAGATAATTATAAATAGCAGCAATAACAGTTAATAAAAGTCTCTTGTTCATAAATACAGGGAAAGATATATTTAATGAAGAATGGATATTATAAGCGACAGCTATTTGTACTATTCTACAATGACAATTCAAATTGTCTCAGTTTCTGCAGAAAACTAAATAAGCTTCTTTTAATTTCTTTAAAGGGTCATTTATAAATGTAAGGTTTATCTGAAAATCGACAGTAGTCAGAAAAAAAATATCATAATGGCGTTAAACAACAGAAATTGTTACCAAAAGCTATTGCGTGCATTTAAGACAGCTGCTTCCTTAAAAAAAATTCATTGAGGAGATACGCACAGCGTATTACAAGCGGGATGTGTGAAACCAACCGAGTTGTCCAATTGCCTTATTCGCAACAGAAAGTTACGCGTGTGCTTATTTCGGGCGAACGTAGCCAAGTCCCTCTAGCAGATTGCCCAAAAGTGGAAGATTTGAAAGCAGACGGTCAAGATATGAGAAAAGCGTCTCACCAGGAGCAGGAAGTGGTAACACAGGCTCATTTTGGCGCCGAGAAAGCTGAGCGATAGTGCCTTGATCCAACGAAGACGCTTGTGCTTGTTGCATACATTCATTAACACAGTCATTAGCAGTTGCTGGTGAAGGAACTGGCGCGGACATGGCGACAACGGCAAACAGAAGAGCTGTAAGCAGGAAGATAAACGATACAAATTTCATTATTTGAGAAATCGACCTCGTCAAGCTGAAGTAATATAAAAGCTTGTATATCACTGTTCTTATTGTTAGTCGTGTAAAATAAAACCAATTGCTGCTAGAGTTAACAACAGATTGATTAGAGTAAATGAAAGATGATATGGATGGTTTTGTGGTAGTAAAGATTGGTTTAGTCGTTAAATGTTCGAAATCAATTCGTTGTTAGTGGAGGTAAAAAAAAGACAAGATGTAAAAAAAAACCTTGTGAATAGGTGACAAGATACTTTTAAGAGTTAGAAGACGATAGAAAAGAGTATGAGGAAACAAAATTTTGCGGGAAAGAAAAGTCTCTGAGATGCGGCGCAAGCCATCGGCTGGTCCTGGTCAACGCGTGTTAAATGGTCTGACTAAACGCGCAAAACAATGCCTACTTTTTTCTGCAACAATAGCAGCCATTGTTTTCTGTAGACTGGATGGCTGCTTTTCCAATTTGAAAGCTAACAACCAGCTTGGCAGAAATGGTAGTGCGCCACTCCCCGATTTTGTATTTCTGATTCTGACGTCATCGTATCTTTAATCTCCCCTGTATCTGATCAAGTTATCTTCTAGTATGGGTTGATCATCCCAACGATCGTAGAAAATGTCCGAGATTCCCAGCCAAGTGAGAAAACCCATCGGATTTTATTCGGCACACCGCCATTTTGTGGATTGTAACTGCAACCGGGGTTTCTTTTAGAGCCCATGATAAGCGACATAGTACTTGGACGCTGCCATTGATCTCCTTAGTGATCTAGTTATTTTTTCCACGTTTCAATACATTTATCATTTCTTAGAAAGAATTCCTATATTCCCAGGTATCTTCCACGTCACTCACATACCATACTGTGAGTCTTTAACTTTCAATGTCCTTCGCCCCAAAAACATCTCATTACATCGTTTACAGCCATGAGAGCTGCTGATATTATGCAAAAAAAAAAATACTTCTTTTTTACTAATATCTGGATCAGCAAAATAGTCGGATAATTTACGCCTGAAAGTAGCCGGTGCAGGAAAGTGTCGCGTGTTTGCTTCATGTGTGTCCTAGCTGCACAAAGGTACTCTTGGATGCAACTCAATTTCAATTGCAAGATGGCACTTGTGACGGCCAGTAATTTTTGGATGCTTCCGTTCGAAAAAAAAAACCCCCCCTCCTCCAAACCCAACCCACTCTCATTCGTGTGTTTTGACCGACCCGCGTCTGGCAAATCCCATCAAAAACTGCGCACGCACATAGTTTTCTCTTGGTGGATATAAAGTGGATATCCTGTTTTTTCACTCTCTGCTCCAAGTGTTTAATCACTTTTTTTTACACCTACACTAGATTATCTTTTCCCTCCGTTTTGTGTATTTATTGTACAGAGTTTTGTTTTCTGCCGCAGACGACCAGGGCAAATAGTAGTAATGCAATCCGAAGGAGACCCTGACCAGTCAAGTGTCATGTCCAGCAAAGATAGCATGCAGATTAATACCGAGGAATCCAGCAGTCGGGACACCGAACAAAAACTGATAAAAGCATATCTACGCAAGACAGACTTGAGAATTCTTCCACCCACCTTTGCAATGTACTTTCTGTCAGTTATCGATCGTAATAATATTGGTAATGCCAAGGCAGCGGGGATGGATAAGCATCTGGGATTACATGGTACTCAGTTCAACTGGGTAATATCAGCGTTCTTCTTTACATACATTTTCTTTGAGGTTCCCTCAAACATTTTGCTCAAACGCTTTGGCCCACGCATATGGCTACCGTTTATTGCTGTCTGTTGGTCGATACTAGTTGGGTGCTTGGCTGCAGCAAAATCGTACGGCGCATTGATTACTGTCCGTGTTCTGTTGGGTATTTTTGAGGCCGGATATGTACCAGGGTTTATCTATCTAACTTCTTTCTGGTACACAAGACGCCAGCAAGCTCCACGAATTGCATTGTTCTTTTCTGCCGGCGTTTTTGCCGGAATCTGGGCTGGTCCACTAGCTTCTCGTCTACAGTCCATTAAAGGTAGTCTGGAAGGTTATCAGTATATTTTCATTATCGAAGCCTCTATGACTGTGGCTGTTGCCATTATCATGGTATTTATGATGCAGAACTATCCCATTTCGGCCACCTTTTTGAAAGAAGATGAGCGTGCTGCGGCATTGCGTATGTTGGAGGCGGATTGGGCGCTGTCCCCAAAGGCAAAATACAGCACGCAGCAGGTTCTGCGCGCGTTGTCAGATTGGACTGTCTGGGCTTATGCAATAATCTTCTGGGCAGCAGCAACCGGCGGTACGACGCAGGCGATATTTGGTCCTACATTGATAGGTGCAATGGGATATACGTCTACCAGAGCACAGGCACTCTCTGCAGCACCCAGCGCTTGTGGTTTTGTTGGACAAATATTATCAATGGCACTTCCTCGTATTTATGAAAGATACAGCGTATGGATTATGATTTTTAGTGCTTCTGCTTGCGCATTTTATGCAATCATTGCCAGCGTGGATAAAATCCATGTACGCTTTGTGTTTCTATGTTTATCAAACTTTGCACTATCTCCTAACATGCCATTGGTGTCAGTGTGGATGTCAAATAATGTGCTTGGTGCGACAAAAAAGGGTGTTGCCTCTGCATGTACAGTAATGCTTGGTGGCATTGCTGGCTTAATTGGATCACACATCTATCGTGACAAGGATTATCCCCAATATCGCTTTGGTCACATATTTGTATGCATCTGTAATGCTGTGATTTTTCTAATTGCTCTAATTCTCAACTTGTACTTTAAGTATGAGAACAAACGTCGTGACTGCAAGAATGAAAGTCTGGATGCTGATACTCTGACAGTAGATGAGATAGATGCTCTCTGCGATAATCGTCCAGACCATCGATACACTAGATAACTTTATTGCGCTGTATGTCACTTGAAGAGTTTTGATATAATCAGTTTTTACTATGTAATAATTCCTAGTCCTGTGCAATGATATGGAAAAAAAGATTACATTTAACCAGTTTTATTGCTTTATCTTTATTAAGTACAGCTTCTTAATATTTTATAGACATCATCAAATCAATTCCTTTGTAAAAAAAAATACGGTCAATGTATGAATATCTCTTTAGAACCATTGAAAAAGATCCTAATACTCAGTATTACTTTTCCATATGTTCTGGATCTTCATCGGCATCAGCGAATCGGACAACATCTGGTTCATTGTCAGGTAGGACAATGACAGATTCCAAGTGCTCCAGCACCCTCTACATTAAGAAAAAAGTGGTCAAAGCATGTATCAGATTGATAATACATATCCATGTTAAATTTGAGTTAAAGTTAAGCAATGTTGCCTCGGGTCCTAACATATAACACAAGTTACGTTAAGGTATTAATAATGGCAAAAGTCACTTACCTTGCCTTCCTGACTAAGTTGGTCCAGTTGGTCTGGAGAAGTAATAAAATCTGACGGATTAAAGTCACCAATGGTCTGAATACTGTTATTATATTCCTCGGCATTTTCTTCATCGTCATCTTCATGATCATTATCACTTTTATAGTTCTCATTATTTGCGTCGTTGCTGTCCGAGCTCTCTTCCACATCTGGATTTAGTGCCGCACATTCGCACATAGCCTTAAACAACTCGTCCACTACATTCTTATATTTTTGTCAACAATTTATATGGTTATATAAAAAGACAGAATAAGTTAGTGCTCCACATACATTCTTTAAAGTCAATATATGCATTTAAGGGTCTGTAGACTTACAGATCTGTGGATTCTTTGGATAGAACCGTATCTCAGCAAAATCTTCTGTTTCATCGTCCTGTTCTGAATCCTCGTCTTCACTACCATGTTTATTGCCATTGGTACTATTGCAGCTATTAACAAGTCCTGGAAGTTTACAATCAAGCTGACAGTATAAATGCGCAGCTTTCTCAGGCTCCTTTGACACAGCATGAATTACAATGTTTTGGTAGTCGAGAGAAAATCCATATTTTTCCTCTTCACAAAAAAAGACAGGCTGTCGTTCGCAGATATAAAGTGTACCAGTTCCACCAATACTGTTGCTAGACGGATCGCACTCTACCCGTGTCGTGTTAGCAGTGAACTTTATTTTTGAAAGAGCAGGTAATTCTTTATGTAACACGATCATCTTATAGAACAGATATAGAGTAAACAACCAGAACCAAAAATTAAAAATGCTTTTCGATCAGTTTCGGTTATTTTGCTGTGCCTTGTTTTTGTGTGACTCGAGGCTGGCTAATCCATGTATTTGTGGGTTTCCATTCAACGAACTGATTGGGGAATCTGCAGATCACCGAGTCTACCACGATACGCACTAAAAAAAAAGACCACTACAGCTTACTTTTTTTATATTTTCGTTTTTTGCGTTCTGTTAGTAGGATTTTCTATTAAGAAAGTGTAGAAAATTTAACCACCATTCTTTTTTTAAAAAGCACTTGTATTACAATGGCTGATACGGTAGAAAGTGGAGAAACAGCACAGCTAACAAAGCGTGTACTTATAGGAGCCACTGGTAGTGTAGCAAGTATTAAGGTTCCAGCTTTAGCACGAAGTATAATTCAACAAGGACTTCAACAGAACATACGAATAGAAATAGCAGTGGCAGCATCCAGTTCAGCTTTACACTTTTTTCGACGTGAACAGTTGCCCGAGGTTGATGTGACACTTTACACAGATAGGGACGAATGGTCACAATGGAAAAAAATTGGTGACCCAGTACTACACATTGAATTGCGAAAGTGGGCTGATGTTTGTGTGGTTGCACCACTTGATGCCAATACTATGGCAAAAGTTGCGAATGGTTTTTGTGACAATTTACTTACTTGCGTACTTCGTGCTTGGGATATGACCAAACCGAGAATCGTTTGTCCAGCTATGAATCCGATGATGTGGGAACATCCGATCACTACCTCTCAGATCACCACACTCGAAAATCAAGGATTCCGTATTGTTAGCCCAATTTCAAAATCGCTTGCTTGTGGTGACGTTGGCATGGGAGCAATGGCAGAACCAGAAGTCATTGCAAAGGAAGTTGTTAGTCAGATCACTGGTGCATTTCCAGCGGATCCAAACTAACAGATGCTCCCCCCTCACTCACTCTCTTCCAAGAGCTACTACAATGTGCATTCTATTGCAAAAAAAATTAACAATACCTGAGCTACAATTCTAAACGCGGAATTTATTCTAATATCCATTTCCCCTCCTTATATAATCTGTTTTATACATTCGGTTAGATTTTGTTTGTCCAACCGACCATGAAAAACGCCAGGTAACATAAGTGAATGCACACGATATCCTACAAAATTCAGTTACTTTAAAGACATTTAATTGGTTAATATATAAAGCCAAATTGGTTAGGCAACATCACCTACTATATAATATTGTATAGAAATATTGAAGATATTCTGAGACTCAAAGCTCTTTCCAGCAAAAAAAAAAAAACAGACTATCAGAGAGAAAGTAACTTATCATGTACTTCTTTTCTATACAAGTGAGAAGTACCTTTAACCTAAGATCACAAGTATTTTGTTTTTTTTTTTTTTTTTTTTTTTTCTTAATGTATATACCAATCTGGGGCGTTGGAATCACAATGTTGCTGCTGTTTTAAACTTCTAGCATATCATATTCAGCCTGCATTGTAGTAAGGAGTACCCAAGTGTTTTTAGCATATGGATACTGTCTTCTGCTGATCAGTTGCAAAACCCACCAAGAACCAAGCATCCCAAAATGCAGACATCACGGCAATAACATTAAGAGTCGTCACCACTACTTCAAACAAGGTAAAAACGTGTAGTTTTCTATATTTAGTTGAAGACTTTTACAGAAATAAAGTTGTTCATGTGTATATTACCATGTAAGATTACGCTTCTATCTCTTGGTCTTCCACATTGCAGTCGCTCGGGGCATGCACATGGTAGCTGCAAAGAAAATCAATCCAAGGTATGCAATTTTGGCAGTAGTCAGGAAAGCTGGGATAAAGCATTCACGATCACACTGAACAGGATTTTGGGGTGTTTCAGAGCCCATGCGAGTAGCAATATGAAGCTGGCCTTCGTCCCAATTGAATCCAAAAATCAAGTTGCACACATGGCCGCCAATCGCCGGACCCAGGGTAATGATGCCCCAGCATATTCCAAAATTCTCTGCTCCCCACGTCTCAGACGTGATGGTCGGAGCCAGCGTAAACACTGAGCCCATCGACACGCCAATCAGAATCGAAAGTGTGTAAAGATCCTCGAGACTTCTGACCTGGGCTGCCGTATTTTGCGCATAAATCATAAGCATACCTGCAAGTATCAGTAGCCCCGACCGCGGCAGCCGCAATCGTGTGCGCCAGATATCCGACAAATAACCCACCATCAGTCGAGACGAAAACGAGAAAAACGACTGCGTTGCAACAATTTTGTCTTTATACTGTCCGATCTGCTCTTCGCTAAGTGTTGTGGTATGCGACATTGCGCGGACCATGGTCCCGCAGTTATTTACAAACATTAGTCCAGGTCCCGAAAAGCAAATCAATCCCAGCAAAAGTACCCACGCAGTAGGATCGCGACAAAAGCGACCAAGCAGCAAAGCAGTATGTGACCGAGCCAGCGGTGGATTCTCAGACTCTGCCTGCAGTGGTAGCATGACATCCGGAGATAAATTCAAAGAAAGCGGCTTGTGGCTTGCATCGCCGTCTAGAAGCGGCAGCGGATCGACAGTGACGTCTGTCTGATCTGCTGCAACGTCCGTATCAACATCAGTTGAAGCCGACGCCGTCATGCGTCGCCGCCGTGGCTCAGTCATTTCAATAGCTTCAGCCGATAAAGGAACTTCACGCCCGACCGACTGATCCGGCTCTACAGATTGTTTTGCAGCTGATCTGCTTCGCCTGCGAGCAGCTTCAACTATTATTGTTTCCGAAACATCCTTTAGCGTAACAAAACACGAAGCAATCAAATGCACAACCCCCGAAGTGATGGCCATAAACGCCAAATAGCGTTCAGGCGTACTATCTTTTTCAAACCAGCCAGCCTTGACAGAAGAAAACACAAATGTAGAAAGACCATAGAGTGATAGCGGTACCCCAAGCGCAATCCCCGAGTACCTCGACTGTTTAAAGTTGCGTGCAGTTGTTGCCATTGAAGACATGTACGCAGCCTTTGATCCCACGCCCACCAAAGCAAACAGCATCGACATAATGGCCACATAGTGCTGCCCGTCCTCATTAGGCGTGTCAAAGTACCTAAACGCATGGCTCAGGCCCATGTACCCAAGGAACATTAACACTCCCGCAAACTGTATCACTCGTGTCGGACCAATGCGCGAAGAAAGATATCCGAACAGCGGAGCAGACATGTAATGTGCATAGTCTCCAAGCGAAGCAACCAAATTAGTTTCATACTGCGAAAACCCCAGGATTTCGCTAAACGACGATCCGTATGTAGCAAATAGTGAGGTTGTGCCACCACATAGCATAGAAATGCATGTGGCGATATAGGAAAGTGTATTGGTAAAATGTTCCTGCGACTCCATCGTCACCTCTGGATACGCATAATGTCTTTGACCAATAGCAAAAACCGGGCGACTCTGCTGACTGTATGGCTCTGTTACGAACACACAAAAAAAAACGCAAGGTGACCTTAGCAGCACTACCAAGAAATTGAATTGACAAAAAAAAAAGTAGTGAGAGTTGGAAGATGTGTTGTGCAGGTGTGCTAATTTCGGTGCACGATGACTGTTGACAGTGAGATTCAATAGCAAACAATAGAATAAAGAGGCTAAAGAATAAATATTGAAGCATAAAAAACAATAACTGTTATGATGCAGACAAGAATCAAGGGTGCTTTTAGATCAGGGACTGGTAATTAATAATTAGCACAGACTTTCAGATCTAGCGTGGGTCATCACGGAGAGGGCAAGTGGAAACGCTGTTTCAGCTACCACGTAAATCATCATACAGTTGGCAAGTTATTTTTCAGGAGATGAGATCTTGTTTCATTATTTTTTCAGAGGGTCCTTTGACAAAGCGTAGAGCGGGGAAGGTGTCATTCGGATTATTGAAGTAAAACATCTAACATATGGTAGTATCTTAATAAATATGTGGTCTGGTGTTTTACGTACAGCCTCCAGGGATTATTGCGGAAAAAAAACGTACAAAATTATATATATATTGGCAAGTCCTTACGCCATTGCGCTAAATGAAAAAAAAAGAGTTTGCATAATTCTCCATCCTTTTTTATCCAGCATAACATTTAAAGTATTTAGTAGATTGTTATTTACATATTCGAGCCAGTCACCGCTGTGCTAAGCGCTAATATAGAGAATTAAAAGTTTGTATATTGTAGAGTACTTGTTGAGACGATGCAGTCTACACATATATCATTAACCAGTTGCTTTAGTTATGAAAAGGATAATCATTAAATGCGTTGATAGCATTTAGCATCGAGTTTTTTTTTATTAGACATGTCGAACATTAGATTTACAAATTTAATATTCTGTCTATCACCCAGACGCCCTACCATCTGTATACGTTTAGTGCATTAATCAGTGTTGTGGAATACCGAGAATTACCAGCACAAGAAATTAGAAGCGCAATCTGTGGTGGTGCAGTTCTCGGTAGTCCATATTTTCTGCACACAGGAGCTAGAAGGCGGTAGACATTTGCACATCCAAGGACAATGCTTCTTTCGGACTTTTGGTAGTAAAAATGTAGGGGAAACAGAGGGAAATAGATTTAAAGCCGAGAGCAAGTTTTGGAACATGCGTCCTCTGGCGTGTAGAGTGATGGGGAGATAGTACAATTGGACAGCATGGTTTATTCCAACGGCTGGCGCATATCTGCAGAAGCAACAAAGACTTTCAAGTCCGGGGAAAGTAACGAGAAAAGAAGTGCATGACGAATAAAGTGCGTGGATGTACGAAAACTGGAGATTCTTTATCCAAGAACCGACAGAGACACCGGTGCTCAGTGGATGCAGACAAGAGTCGGAAGATGGGATATCGATCAGAAAGCACGAAATACGTCAGAGTGCAGACCAGTGCTGTGGATAACATGAAACACGGGGGAAAGTAGAAAGAATTTATTTGTATGCAGCATTTTATGCGGAGAGTTCCTTGTTACCAGGGCGCATGCATTCAATGCTCCTTGGTACTCACGCGCGCAATAAAATATTCTGTTCGGTAAAAGAAAAAGAAAAGCGTTAATCCCAGCCGATCATTTTTTTCGGGGGCTGAAAGTTGACGGCTTTTTTTTTTCCTTGTATCAAACAGGGGAGGTTTTCATATGAACAGCAGCTGGTCAGCGGAAGGTGAGTATGCAAAAAATATCAGACAGCGTCAGACAGATGGTTCATGTGGGGTGAATTGACAACTGCTTTCAAAACTGAAGGAAGTTTTTGGTGATGCTCTTCGACGTTTATCGGCGCTTTTGAGACCACATGAAAAACCACCGACAATGAATGCTAATTCCATATTTCGAGTGTGTAGCTCGGCGATGGATGAAAATATGTGAGAGTGAAAACCACCCGTTGATAGTGGCCACCTGTACAATCAGGGAGGGAAATGGTTGTATGCGTGTTCGGCTACTTATCCATCGACTATAAAGCTCAGTTGCAATGCCTTCTCCTGGTTCTGATCTCTCTGCCATCCAACTCGTCTTCCATCAGTCCTTTTGGTTTATAATTCTTTGCCTTTATTACACACACTAGTATTTTCCTGATAAGTGTGGCAATAAGCGATCAATATATTTACCATACCAGTTTTAATTAATTGCAATCGACAGTCACTCAGCAACCATGGGTTTGGAAAACAAAGATACGGGTGCGGCTGACGGTAAAACAGCACGTACAATCACATTCACAAGCAGCCATGACAATATCAACCTGAATGTAAGCCAGCCAGATGGCCCACACGTAATCGGTACTGTGCAGGTACACGAGGATGTGCCAGCAGATGTTGCACCCAAGGTAGAGGTGGTTAACACTGATAGCAAGGAAACCAGCAGCAAGATCAAAAATGTCGATGTCACAGAGCACTTGCTTTCTCTTGAAGAGGTGTGCGAAAAATACAATGTAAAAGCAGACGCCATGCGTCCACAGGATTCGTATGGACTCAGTACTGCGCAGGTAGTGCAACTGTTGGAAACAAATGGACCAAATAGACTGACACCGCCAAAGAGAAAGTCTGCGCTGCACAAGTTCATGATCTGCCTCATGTCGCTCTTTAACCTTATGCTGATTGCAGCAGGCATCCTCGTGTATATTCTGCTGGCAATCGACTACGAAAACAACAAATCAAGTGTAAGTTACCAATACCACGTCTCATTATAGCAAGCAGAATTGATGGGTGTATGTGTGGGCTTTATAAAAAATTCTTTGGCGCCTCTGATTATCCAGTAATCAGCAAAGCATAATGAAAACAAACTAAACTACCAGGTTCAGTATAAATGAAAGCTCGAGAGTAGATATACATGGGAGCTATCCTAATCGGCGTTGCATTCATGAACGCCGGAGTAGAGTGGTACCAGCAGCGCAAGAGCGAGAACACAATGGCAGCACTGTTGCAAATGATCCCGGCTAAAACGCACACGATTCGTGAGGGCAGACTTGAGACAACGCAGTCAGCAGACATAGTGGTGGGAGATGTTGTGTACCTGCGCATGGGCGACAAGGTACCGGCAGATTGCTACATCTTTGCTGCTAACGAGCTAAAGGTCGACAACTCGTCGTTGACAGGTGAATCAGAGCCACAGGAGCGCGCTGCGGGCAACAGCATGCGCAACCCGCTGGAAGCAACAAACATGGCATTCAACGGCACACTGGCAGTTAGTGGCGACGCATATGCAATAGTGGTGCGCACGGGTGATAACACAGTGCTAGGGCAAATTGCGGGACTTACGGCGGGTGAAGAAAAGGCACAAAGTCCGCTAAGCCGCGAAATCGCAACATTCGTGCATATTATCGCAGGAGTGGCCATGCTCACAGCGGTAGTGTTCTTTGTGGTCAGCATGTGCCTGTACAAGAACTTTGGCCTGGGGATCCAGTTTGCAATCGGTACGTTTGTAGCATGGGTGCCTGAGGGGCTGCCAGCGACAGTAACAATGCTCCTGACAATTGCAGCCAAGCGTATGGCAGCGCAGAATGTGTTGGTGAAGGACCTTCAGGGCGTTGAGACGCTGGGCGCTATCACGCTGCTGGCCACCGACAAAACTGGTACACTGACGCGCAACCAGATGACTGTAGCCAACGTATGGGCCGCTGGTACACTGTATGCAGCCATGCGCAGCCATGATGACGCCGGCCAGCAGATTACTAGTCCGGACGAGCCTGGCATGCATGAGGTGCTAGTGACGTCGGCACTTTGCAGCAGCGCAAAGTTTGACCGCACTGATGTGCCCGTTGAAAGCCGCCAGCTGCTGGGTGATGCCACTGAGGCGGGGCTAGTGCGCTTTGCTGCCAATCGCATGCCCACAGACTTTGACGACCTCCCGCAGCGCCATGCGAAAGTCTTTGAGATTCCATTCAACTCAGCAAACAAATGGATGCTAACAATTCACCAGCTTGCGCACGCGAATGGGCCGCTGACGCTGCTAATCAAGGGCGCACCAGAGCGCATTTTAGCCCTGTGCTCAACAATTCTCACTGGTAACGCAGCCGTACCGCTGGACGCTGGACACCGTGTGCAATACGATGAGACCTACCGCTACATGGCATCGCGTGGCCACCGTGTGCTGGCATTTGCGCAACTGCAGCTCGACGGCTCTGAATACACTGCAGACTATGTATTTGACAGGAAGCATGCAAACTACCCAACTACAGGTTACACGTTTGTAGGGCTGGCGTCACTCGAAGACCCGCCCAAGCACGGTGTACGCGAAGCAATTGGCCGCTGCCGCTCAGCCGGCATCCAAGTGATGATGGTTACTGGCGACCACCCACTGACAGCTGAGGCTATTGCACGCAAAATTAACCTGCTGATCGGCGAGACGCGGGAGGCCGTTGCGGCAAACACAGGCCGTCCCATCGCCGAGATCCGTGAAGACGAGTATGATGCTGTAATCGTACATGGCGAGAGCATTCCTGACATGTCTGCTGATGACTGGGATGCTGTATTCCGCAAAGCCGAGGTCATCTTCGCGCGAACATCTCCAAAGAACAAGCTCGAGATCGTGGCACGCGCCCAAGAGCTCGGGCACATTGTCGGCGTTACCGGTGACGGAGTCAACGATAGCCCATGTATCCGGAAGGCCGACCTGGGCATCGCCATGAACCAGTCTGGCTCTGATGTGTCTAAAGAGGCTGCGTCCATGATTCTGCTTGACGACAACTTTGCTTCTATCATCAACGGCATTGAAGAGGGCAGGTTGATCTTTGCCAACCTGAAAAAGTCCATCCGCTACACCGTCTCGCACTCCACTCCCGAAGTGGTGCCTCAGATCATGTACGTCATTATTCCCGTCCCTGTGATGCTTACCAGTATCACGATTCTGATGATTGATCTGGGCTTCGAGATCTTCGCCGCTCTGACTTATGCCTGGGAGCCTCCAGAGTCCGCCAGAGGCTTGATGAAGCTGCCGCCGCGCAAGCCCGTGTCTATGCACTCCATCGCAATGCTACGGGCTCGCAGGGCCCGCCACACGCCGCCTGCCTTACACCCATCCACTGGCGAGCCAATTGTGCCTGGCCGTCTGGCCCGCATCGCACGTGCCATCCGTGCCCCATTCAGCAAACTATGGTGGCAGGACCGTTTCGAGCGCTCTGAGGGTGAGGTCCTGGTCGATGGCGACCTGCTAAGCTGGGCCTATCTGGAAGCTGGCATGATCTCAGCAATCTCACTAACCACCATGTTCTTCGTAGTACTCAACAGCTACGGCATTTCTCCACGACAAGCCCAGGCAATGGCCAAGGACACCAGCGTCGCATACTTCAACAAAGATTCCCCCGACTACACGTACAACGGCCGCACATTTACTGGCGAAGAGCAGTTCTACGCACTAAACGGCGCACGCACGGGGCTATTATTCTCCATATACATCCTACAGGTTTTTAATCTGTTTATCTGCAAGGCGCGTTTCCGTATGCCTTTTGGAAGGTTTATGTTCCGAAACATTCGTACTTTTTATGGCTTTAGTGCCGGGCTTGTGCTACTGGTGATTATCACCTACATTCCACCGCTGAACGTCGTCTTTAACAGCAGTTACAAGGCCATCCCGCTGTACTGGCTTATCGCCGTTGGCTTCGGATTTTTGTTGCTTGGATACGCCTCACTGCGCATGCTGGTTTTGCGCAAAAGCAGACCAATTAAGTGGAATCGCACTATCGACGGTCTGCATATGCACCCAACTATCTGGAGCACGCGCCATACCACACACTCGGTTGTTGATGCACCATAGCCTTTAATCCTCTTTGATATCCCTATGACGCTTTTCGTTACAATTTTTTAATCTTTATGCTGTTATTTGATTACCGTCGCTGTCACAGGATATAGCCCACGTACTGAGTTCATGCATAAGACAGGCCAGCCATTGTCTGTTGCTTGCTTAAACTGGTCTATGCTAATCGGCGCCTCGCGAATCTGACCAGAATTAAGCAGTTGTTGGCGCATAGTTCCTGCCAACAGCCCAGCAGACAGCGGGGGCGTAAATAGTGCCAAACTGCCGTTTTTAGAGCCTTCGTCTGACACAGGAAGTGAAACTGCAACATTGGCAATATTGCCTTCAGTAATCATGCCATGGGTATTATACAACAATACCTGTGTACCTGCCGCAAATCCTGGCGGGATTCTGTCCACTGCACTGTCGTATATCTTTCGAAAAGTAGTTTTGCATCTAACAAATATGGAGTGAGTGTCGGTTGGCTGGCTGTCAAGTACAAGCAGTGGTGGAGGAGACAATGGATGCTCAGGTGGTGGCATCACTATGGCCTGCACGCTAAGATGCCCTGCATTATCGAGAAGCATTCTAATACGATGAGGCTGTGTTGGATCTCCAAGCTGGTCGGAAATCTGCTGTCGCACACTCTCCAGTTTCAAACAGCTACTGTCGAAACATGAACGGCCATAAGCAGTCGAAAGCTGAGCGGCCGATATTTGCATACGTTCCAGGTGCTCTGCCAATAAAAATATTCCTGTGTCTAATGCATACGCTGTAGTTTCAAGTATCTGGAATTCTGCAGGATCGGGAAGCATACTTAGAAAAAGTAAATAAATAAATAAAACCAAATTAGGACGGGTTTGCAAAAAACAGAATAGTTTTGTTGCTAAATATTATATGTGGTATTTGGTTAATAAGTTGCTTTATAAAGCCCAGTAATGGGTACAACGTGATATGGGCGGGTGTAAAATATTTTGCAGGTTAATACTGAATTGAGAACACGATTTTATAAGCCACTCTTTTGAAGCCATGGATGGCGATAAGGAGTATCGAAACGATATTCCGAAATAATATCACCATAAATAAATCAGTAGGTTTAACAAATCAGCTGCATTTGTGATTAGCACATCATCTTTTAACATTGCATATGGTTTTGCTATTCCGCATGCTTCTTTTGAAATTAAATTTCCGAAAATGTCTAGACGTGCTAGCAAAAACGTGTTTATAAAACCGATGAGTTTTAAAATTAATTAGCACTAAAACAATGGCACTGCTTATAACTAGAATATCTGAGAATCGGAACTAAGCATGATTATATAACTTTAACAAGCAACCATGTGCTACCGCAAAACAAGTAAATGCGTTCTAATTCTACTATTAAATTATTGCTTACTTCCAATTGCAAGAGGGCCAATGTGCTACAACTTTACAATGTGTTTTCGGATGGTTTTTTTATTTTAAAAACACATATTAAGAAAACCTTTGGATATGTCGCAAAGTGCGTAAATTTGTTTCTTTCGGAGTGTAAGTTAATAAAAAGTTTAAAACTTTTTTTACTGGGTAAAACAACATGCAAAAAAAAAAATAAAAAATAAAACTAAAAACAGAAAGTAAACGAAATTTAAGGATGAATAGAATTGTTTACTGTCTCTTCGGTATCAGCATATCGATTAGCAGTGTACAGCTTATCTGACTTGTCAAAACGGCGACCAACGCGACTAGACAAGTGAATTAGCTTATTAACCGCTCGCTTTGTGCGGCCTTGTTTCTTGAAAGTAGGCGACGATGTGCTTAAAGATGAAGTAGAACCAGAAGAGATACTTGGAGATGCCTTAAGTTTATTGCGCCGGTGCAGCAAATGACTTTTGCAATTATTCGGTTGACTTTTGCAAGCGTGCGCGAACCGGACGCAATGCTAAGCTGTGAGTTATTGTCCATAGTTAGAACACCCAGCATATTGCCTCCATTGGCAGTAGAGACAAGATTAGAGGGGCATTGTATCAATTCATAACACGAACCTGTATCGCTATTGTTATCGCAGTATTTATCAAGAGCGTCCTTTTGCGATTCCGACTCCCACTTCGGCTGCGTCTCTAGCTGCGTCTCCGGCTGCATTACCGGCTGCGTCTCTAGCTGCATTTCCGGCCGTGGCTCTAACTGCGTCTTTGGCTGTGGCTCTAGCTGCGTCTCCGGCTGTGGCTCTAGCTGCATCCCCGGCTGCGTCTTCAGCTCCAGCTCTAGCTGCGTCTCCGGCTCTGACTCCGGCTGTGTCTCCAGCTCCAATTGCGGCTGTGGCTCTAGCTGCGTCTCCGGCTGCATTACCGGCTGTGGCTCTAACTGCGTCTCCGGCTCCAGCTGTGGCTGCGTCTCTGGATCTGACTCCGGCTGCGTCTCTGGCTGTGGCTCCGGCTGTGGCTCTAGCTGTGTTTCCAGCTCTGGCTGCGTCTCAGGCTGTGGCTGTATAATATTTTTTTTGATGTTTCGGGCATACAAAGCTTGAAACGCAGGGCCAAACGCCAATACCAACGCCAATGCAAGTATAAAGTAACAAACAACTGGCGGTTGCGTCTGCGCATAATTTATATTGTCTTCTCCAGCGGATTCCACCGAATCAACATATACCGTCGTAGTAGGATTGTCTACAACTGGCAGCGGCAATACAACTTCAAGAGGCGATGGGATTGCAGACGGCATAGGCGATGAAATTGCAGACGGCATAGGCGTCGGAAGGGGTGTGGTTGTTGGTGAAACAACATCGACATAAACTGTCGTTTTTGCAAAAAGCGAGTAGGACAGCCCAAGCAAGAACATTGCAAGCATACGAAGTACATCAGTAAAGAACATGGTGAAATGTGAAACTAGTCGTTTACAAAATGCTGTCAAAGTTTTCAAGTGGTTGAGTAAAGTATTTCAAAATACAGAGAAAAGAAATCGATACCTTGAGGTGAACGTTGCTTTTTATAAAAACTCCCGGGATAAGTGTGGCTGTCCTTGTCGTATCCGTCCAAAATTCAATGGGTGATCTGCTGCCAAAAAGGTCAACGACACAACGACCGCTGGCAATTAGAGAAAAAAAGTGCACTATGGCAGGGGTACCGGGCTCCCAACACTGCGCCTGCGGCACTTCAAAAAATAAAATAAAAAAGAAGCCAGTGTCTTTTCTCATTCATTAAGGAAATGGCGATCATGTCACATTCATTGTTCAAGGGGATGGTGCTGCCCTGAAAAGCTTCATCGGAGATTCAGTTGTTTGTTTGCCAGAGGCTTATCGCCAATTTTCGGCTGAGCTACAACAACTCCTGGGAACACAGTTGTATCTAAATATGTAGCGCTGAAGATCTTAGAACCATGTGCACATGTTCTGGTTGGCTGTTTCCACAGCTGCATTGTTCAAAGCTTTTCTATACCTGGCTTTTCTTGCCCGTAGTCGCACTGCGGCACAGCCATCTGCAAGTCTCCTGAAAAAGCACATGCAGATATACGGCAAACAGTGAATAGGAAGCACACCTTCGGGGATTGGAAAAGTGCTTTTAATAGCTTGGTGTTCGTTTACCACAAACCAATCAAAAAAACGCAATGAATGGAAAGTCGCCGGCGTAGATCCGGCAGTCCAGATTTGTACTAATGACCCCAATACTTTACACAGGTAGCAAGGCAGAGCACATGGAATATCTGCTACGCCAATTCCAACTTGCGCCAAAGCGACAAAGTCTTGACCGCTTGGTCTGGCTGCTAAAAATAAAAGACTGGATGCGCGGTCGTCTTTGTCATTAAGAGGCGTTTGTAAATTCATGGCAACAGCGCTGCTTACAGTTGGCTGGTCTCTCTGAAGTAAAGTAAATAAAATGAGGTTTTTTACTTTGGCCAGCGACGACGCCCACTCTGCTCATACCAAGAAATACTGAAATTCCGGTTCCAGGGTAAACGTTCATCCTTTTGTGGCGCTCAGGGCCATTCATGAAAAAGAGGGATCAATCAAGGGGAAAAGGTCACCCGCCCATCTTGAACAATAAAGAAAAATCCATATTAATCCACATACACTTGCTCAACCAAAAAAGATCTACAAAATGAAAACACACCATTCTTGTTTTTTATTGCCGCACACTTTGCTGTGGTTGCTTAGCCACCGGTAAATTTATGTTTTTGCTGCGCAAAAGTTCTATCCAGTGAAAAGAAGTTCATCCCACAGCCACGCGGGCTGCCCTTTGCTGTCAGACTCCAACAGAACTTCCTTGAGTAGCAGTGCGAGCGTCTTTTGCAAATGGCTGACAAACAGCCAAGCACAGATTCTGGCGCATAATGGGTAGAAAGTGGCATTCTAACTCAAAAGTAAAACACGATGTTTTTATGGTTAATCACTTTTGCGACGCTATTCTAATCCTGACGGCGTGTTTATGCAAATGTACTGGATAAAGACTTTTATGGAAATGAGCTGTAGCCGCCATAAATTGTTTACATCCAGTTTTGTACATGTAACAGACTTGGCTGTAATTTACTAGTTACACAAGTGGTTTTTCGCAACACAACCCACAAAAGAAAGTTGCAGATGTCACTTTATTCTATTCTGTCAAACAAGCGACACTTGAAAAATCGTCCAGTACCAAAAACCGCGCTCTGTGTTGCAGGTGTCTAACTATGCCGCTCGCTGTTTTTATCAAAATAAATTGCTTGTAAAATTGTACTAAGACAGCCTGTGGAATGCCCACCATAGCACCAGAATACAGTCGGGGTTGGTCGGGATCGGTCCGGTCCGGTCCGGTCGGAATTGGTCGGGATTGGATAAAAAGTGGCTGAGCAACCCACGTGATTGTGGAGTCGCAAACTCCAGCCTGTGCACTTTTCTGCGATGAAGGGAAATTGGTTCCATAAAGTTTTGCCAACTCTTACACAGCAACTTCTTCACAATAAGCAATCCACTCTGCGCCTGGTTGCGAGATTGACTATCTTAAAAAATCTAAATTTACTATCCGTTAAGCTCCAGAGAATGTGCATCCAAGAGCAACATGTAGGCGACAGTACAGAACATAGATGGATGCATATTGCCTCAGAAACTTCATAATCATCCAGGATATCCCACTGGTGCTTGTCTCCCAACTATTGCTTTAATAGTTTTTATGCTGTTTTTGAAACCGCCCCCGCTAATAGCATATGATGGTATTTACACACTTCTAATTTTAACTCAAAATTTAATATAACAAACTTTACAAAGAGGCTTGTGTGAGTGACTGATGTTTGGAAAAAAATAGAGTTTTTTTGGGGCTTTCATGTCTATAAAAGTGGATAATGGTGAAAAAGAAAGCTTGTGGTTTAGAAAGCCCAACTTTTCTGTCCAAAGAGTTAATGCTGTTGGGACTGAATTATTATCAATTCTCTTACATGCCCCTTGAACGCTGCAGGTTTTCAGATTTTCCTTCACTAGCCGTTGTTTTTGTCGCATACTTTTTCTTTACATCGATGGTTGCATGTCCAATTCTACTTTTAGCCAGTTTGCAACGCGCATCGTGGTGGCAAGTGTTTCCTGTATAACTTTTGTTATATTTTCCTGATACTAATCTTTTCTAGCATTTGTCTTCATTGTTAAAAAATAATAACCTTAAACACATCTTAGCTATGCTTAACAATACCTTGTTTATAGCTTCTAAATTATTTTTGTGTAAAGTACTGTTGCGTTTGTTAAAAGGCCGACAGAGGAAGTGCCGTCTAAAAGCTAATACAAGACACACGGCAGAGAAGTGCCGTTGAAAGAAATATGTAAAAAGATTTAGAAGTTTATTTAGTTCTAAGGAGAACCCTGACCAAGTCGGTCGCGGGTCTCCTGTTTAAATATAAAAGAATTGTTGCTAATACGAATCCTTGGAGTTACAGGGAAAGTGGCTCACTCTATTGTACGCACTCCTGCACTATTGTCCGAGTGCTCTTGAGCTTGCAGGGACAATGCTGCCAAAGGGATGACTCTGGATCTATTGTCTGGGCGTACAGGTCCCCTTGTTGACAATAGCGCATTGTGCGCCCTTGATCGAGACCTGTCTGATCGGGAGGGAAGCATTTCCCTTTCCCCGCGTGAACCCTGCATATCGGGGGAAGGGACATCCCCTCCCCGGGTCCGGGTATTATGTTAATAATATATTAGTTCAAAGTAAAACTAAAGAAACATCTCGCTCATAATGATGTAAGGGGAAAACTAACTATATATAAGTAAAGAACATATGGTGGTAATTAAATTATTGTTAATATAATACTGGGGGTGGGAGCGCCACCCCTTCCGGGTTCTGCAACATTGATGCCAGGGCTACTGTTCTGTAACGAGAGGTTAATACCAAAAGCCGATAGCGGGTTGCCTCTAATGCGCTGAGTTCGATGCGGCATGATAGGGTGAGGGATTTCGTAGGCACGCTCACGCCGCAGATGAAGACGATCTTGCTCTGGGAAGGCCGGGTTCTCATAAGTAATGATCAGCGGGGAAGGGGTCCTATCAGGGGCCCGTCTTGATCCCGCCAGGCGAATGATCATGGAAGTAGGAGAACTCGACAGCATGAAGAAGGAGGGCAAAGGCGAACTGGCTGTATCGATAATCGGCAGCAATGCGGACCTTATTTGTGGACTGGTCATGGTACTATAACAGCCTCTAGTGTCATGGAGCATCTCAGTTAGTGACCTTGGTATCTCGCTGAGTGACCTCAATCTCGCCAGTGCGGGTGGCGTTGGTGCCAATGATGGCGGGGTAATTTCGGGGGATGATGCTGCTGATTCGTGAGAAGAATATCCATAGTACCCATACGAATAGGGCACAATTACTGTCGACATTGCCCATGTCTCGGATGGTGAATTGTCACTGGTCAGGATGGTCTCGGCGTCGATGTGATTGTCCGGTGCTTGAGTAGTATCTGTCTGCAGGGAGGGAACTTGTGGCAATGGTACAGTGGCCGAGCAGCTGCTATCCTCCTCATCTTCAACAATGTCAATACGGATCTCATCATTACTTATGCTATCATCGTCGTATACCATGATCATTTCAATACCGACTATGGTGACATTATCCATCGAGGTCTCGCCATATTGCGTCTGTTCTAGCATGTCGCTAGTGGTATCGGTCTGAGCAGAAGCTGTGGTGTACATGTCTTCAGTGGAGACGCTGTAAGGATGGTTTCTACTATAATGTATTGTGCGATAAGAATCCCCGTAAAAGAACCCAGGGAAGCTAGAAACAATAATAATAAGACTATCGGGCTCTTTATATAGCCCTGATATGATTGGCTATGAGTGTACCTTTTAGTGCAGCCAATCATCCTCACAGACGCCAATATCGCAAGTGTTGGGCGCTGCGCCGATGTCGCATACCATTGTGGATTGTATCGTTTCCATCTCCAACATGGTGGTTGCATTGCGTGTAGAGGAAGGACCCAAAAGGCCTATCGATGAGGCCGCGAGGGGCCCAAGGGGTGGCTTTGTCCCTTCATCTTCGTCTTCGCTGTTGCTCTCGTCGCTGGACTCATCACTGGTATTGTCACCCGATAGTTGTTCGTACTCGCTGTCATCGGAATCGTAGTCATCGGATTCATCTGAGTCTGATAATACTTCAACGATGTCGGGTACCTTGCCTCTGATCGGGGACCTATTGGTGGAAGACACAGATATATGAGCCGGACTTTGGCTGGCTGCATCTCATCCGGCGACGAAACTAAAGAAAGAAGAAGGCAGTTGCAAGCTGGTATCCCTCGAGGGAGAGCGTCGACGCTCATCTTCTAGTGCAGTGTGGGAACCTAAGCTGCCTGAACCAGTGAAATATAAGGAGCCGTTTGACTCCTTGGGAGGCGGTGCAGATAGGCCTGCATTGCTGCTGTTGCTGGATCCATCGTCGTTCGTAGATTCGTCAACGTAACTGCAGTCGCTTGGGTCAGGCTCATCGGTGGAAGTTGGGGCTACTTCTGCGGGGTCAACGTCATCGTCCCAGTGGTAGGGCATTAGCGAGTCTCCAGGAACCGTCAAGATGAAGGGGATGCCGTTGGCAAACTCTAGCCAGTACGATGGTCCATAGCGGGCTACTACACAGTAAGGCCCGCGTCTGCATGTGCCATGATCAATGAGGTTCGGGGCGCAGGGCATTCTACAAATCGTGACCCACTCGCCCGGTTCAAACCAAATGGGCCAAACGCCGTGGCTGGCCCTTGCGTTGGTGTGTGTCCGGATCATCTGTCGATGTGCTTGGACCTGCTCCCAGGTGCGATCCATTAGCTGCTGATAATCTGGCGTCTCGCTATCCGCAGGTTGTAGCGCAAAGGCCTCATCACTCTGGATAGCGCTAGGCCCGAAGAAGAGTGCGGTGGGAATATTCGAGGACGACTCCGAGACGGTTACTGCATAGGATGCGACTATGCGAGGGACGAACTTGGTCCATCCTGTTCTGTCAGTATCGTCTTCTAATGCGCGTTGTAGAGAGGTCTTAAACTTCTTGATCGCTGCCTCCGCTACATCGGATTGTGGATGGTAAGGTGACGTAGTGACATGATGTATGCCCTCGCGCCTGAGGAAGTCCCTAAAGGATGAAGAAGTTAGTTGTGGACCGTTGTCGCTGGTCAGTATGCGTGGCTTACCATACTCGAGGAACCAGCCCGAGTTTAGCATTTTGATCAAAGTAGCGGCGGTCTGATTGACGATTGGATAGACTTGCAGGAATCCGCTAGCACTGTCAACGATAACCATGGCGTCTAGTGCTGCCTCGCCTCGGTCGCCGATATGATATAAGTTGATATAAATGTGCTCGCGCGCCTTATGTAGGCACGACATAATCATCGGCATATGCGTAATCGTCTGGATGGCAGTAACTTGACAGGTGTGACAACTCTGACAGATGGACTTAACGACAGTATAGAGACTTGGACACCAGATGTGGTGACCCACGAACTCCAAAGTACGCATATAACCTGCATGTGTGAGGGCCTTGTGCGTGGCCTTAGTGTACTCTCGTGCAGCCCGCCGTGTAAGCACTGGGACCCAATTGCCGACAGCTTCTCCCAGGCCATGTCTATTCGTCAAGTGGTATAAGACATCTCCGCGCAGCCATTTGGTCGCGACCTCGTTGAAGTCTGGAGTTAACTCACCAACAATATCCTCGCACTCACGGCACTTATGAATCCAGTGCTGGATCTCATCGTTGCTGGCCTGGCAGTCTGTAAAGTCGCTAGGACGGGGCATGTTGAGGGCCCAAACGAGAGCACCGTACTATTGTGCATTTGTCGGTGGTGCAGGCCCACCATCATCAGCCATCAGGTCCATGGCATATTCAACAGGGGGCATTGGCGTAATCAGCAGGGGTGTAATCTCGTCGTCAGTAGAGTAGTTATCCTCATTGTCCATGGTTAGCATTCCGATGGTGTAGACCGTGTCGTGTGCACCGATGGTAGTATCTGCCATGTCGAGGGAGTCGGTAACCGGTAGCTTGTCTGGGCGCACTCGTTCCTTGGCCTGCGAGAGCCAATCTGTGGTCTGCTGGTCCACGCCACATCTATGTACAATCATATGTTTCTTTACACCGAGTTCGGTAAGACCTAGCTT
The DNA here is from genome assembly GCA_002705745.1 of Coemansia reversa NRRL 1564. Taxonomy (NCBI): domain Eukaryota; kingdom Fungi; phylum Kickxellomycota; class Kickxellomycetes; order Kickxellales; family Kickxellaceae; genus Coemansia; species Coemansia reversa. The sequence goes on from KZ303494.1 coordinate 432,696, forward strand.
GAACTGCGCCAGGGGATCAGCATCGCTAGTGGTCTTGTGCGAGAATAGTGATACCACTGTACCACTGTCAGTTTCAATGCACAGATTGATGCAGCCATCAAGGTAAGGGTAGAAGTACTTGATGGCTTCATAGACGGCGCAGGCTTCGCACCAGGTGGAATGCTTGCAGCCTTGTTTACTGCTGAAGGCATGCGAGAAGTAGGAGACTGGGGCTAAGTCATTGGGATCCTCTGTGCGCTGTGCTAGAAGCACTGCGCTAATACCGGCACCCGCTGCGTCTGTGCGAAGGACTAGCAGCGCTCCCGGTAGAGGAATAAACAGCGTCTTAACATCCAATAGCGCCCGCTTAAGTGCCTCCCAGGGCTCGCGCAGGGCCTCGATGTCATTCTTCAATAAGCACACTTTGCCTGTGGCCTCGTAGAATGGCGCTAGTAACGCCTGAGACCACTCGATATGCTCAGCAATCGCATTGACACCACTGCAAAGGCACCGGATGGCACCAAGGTTGCTCAGTAATGGCAGGTCACGCAGTGTCTCAACCCGATGATCGAAAGTACTCCAAGCATGATCCGCTGACCATGTACATCCCAAGATCTCTACATCGCGAGTCACGCACCAGAGTGACTTGCGCATGTTGACGGTAACATTTGCCTTGGCCAGGCACCGGATGAAACGCCCAACGTCAGCGATGTGGGCATCCATGTCATCGTCGGTACTCTTGATATAGATGTTGTCAATGTAGGCCAGTAAGCGGCTCTGCAACCCACTGATGCCCTCCAAAACATGTAGAATAAAGGCTTGCGCGATGGTGGGGCTCTCAGAGTTCCCCTGGACCATGCGCTGGTTGCGTAGCTTGCCGCGAGGGCCTCCATCATATATCCAATAGTCGGTAACATCAGCGGAGAGCCGGAGCTGTGTGAAGAAGCTTGCCATATCTACGGATGAGATAATGTGAGCGTCGCGAAGAAATAACGCTCATTCCATGGGTGTCAGAAGCTGCATGCCAACGCTGATCATGTTCAGCAAATTATTTGCGCTATCGTCAAAAAGGACCTACCGCTCGGTGGTATTTGGCTTGGCCTTAGTGAATATCGGCAATTGCACGAAAGCCTGCGAAGGCTCGTCAATACCGTACTGTAGGCATGTCGATACCACTTCATTGTGGGCTGTGCGGGCCGCATCGCTAAGCGTATGCTGTACCACGTACACTGGTTTTGCCTCGCTATGTATGGGTGGCTGTATCGGGGCAAAGGCAGCTGGCGGTGGGCATCCTCCAGGGTACTCCCGTACCGCGTCCTTTCCCGTCAGTAGCTCCCCTAGTAAGGCTTCAGCATGCAGATCAGTCACATACTGGTGGTGCAGACGCTCCTTGATGCTGGCCTCGGTGGCCTCTAGATACAGTGCGTTCAGTGTTACAAACTCATCGTTGTGCTCGGGCACAAAGTAATTCGCTGGCAGTCCTAGTCGTGCCCTTATAGGATGCGAAACCACTGGCTCAGAAACAGGTGCCACTGCTCTACTCGTCTCGGTCGGGGATGGGTGTGAGAGCTCGCGCGATGGTTCAGTATCAGGCATGCTCTCGTACGCGATCTCTATCGTCTGCGCCACCACAAGTGCCATCAATGGCCCGTCTAAAGTTTTTGCAGGATGATCGGCTGCTTTACTGGCAGCGCCCAGGCACCGGTCCATTGCGGGTGACATGAGCTGGATACCCAACTGCTGCAGTGTCTTACCTCCTACGAGTAAGTCCCAGCCCTTGCCGAAACTGACAACGACTGCGTGCGTCCAGATACGTGGACCATTTTCGACCTGTAAACATATATGCACACAACCAACGGAATGGTGGGGTGCGGCATCTGGCCACAGGGTGCGAAGCAACGGCCTCGAGTTTGTGTTTATAGTAACACCTGCGCGTTTGGCCGCCCTCTCAGTGATTAGGCAGACTTTTGCGCTGGTATCAGCCAGTGCTCGAAGCTCGCAATCCTTGGCGCAAAGTCCAGGTATCATCATCAAATGAGAGACCTCGCGGCCTAGAGAATTTGTATTGTTAGTACAGTTTATTGCATTGATGAAGTAGGAAACTGTATTATTCTCTAGGCTGCCCTTCAGTTTAAACTGGAGGCACGGGTCTTGCTCGCGTTACCTTGCGGGCTTGAGGTGCTTGCGGTGCTAGATATGGTCGGCGCCGGCAGGTTAGTAGCCAGGGGCATGGAATTGTTGGTACCACCCCCGCGCTTCTTCTTCTTCTTCTTCTTCCCTGAACCGGCAGGGGGCGTAGTTGCGTTGTTGCCATCGCCCAACGTCAGTCCGATCTTGTTCGCATGGTCAAAGCAGCGACACATCTCGGGCACCTTGTCGGGACGGATAGCATCCGGTACGATCTTGTATACCATGAACGGGAGGGAGTTTACCACAAAGAGTGCGCGGGCGATGAGCGTCGCACTGAGCAGGTTTTCTTGGTTCATATTCTTATAGATTGCGAGCGTGAAGGTACCGATAGCGCGCTTGGGGGCTTGCATAAACAACTTGCCCGACCTGGCCACGTCTTGTACCCTGAGCTTGTAATCTGCCTGCGGAAACGAATCACAGAGAAAATCGTATAACTCGGCTAAGCTAGAGAAGAATAACTGGCCCGTTGCGTTTTTCGCTTCGCCGGTGAGTAAAGGCAGAACCACGTTGAGTCTCATGGCCTCCGGTGCTCCAGGGAGGTAGGCATCAAACTCACGCTTGTTAATAGCTATCCAGCTCAATGCGGACATGCGTAGGTCCGTCGCGCTGAACTTGGTCACTTGGGAGGTGAAGGTTTCGCACAAGATCTTGCCTCGCATGCCATTAGATGCTGCCTCAGAAGTGGCTGCATCAGGCACCGCAGGAGATGCTGGGAGTATCTCGCGGATCCTATCGGGGGGGGGGAGAATGTCGACAATCTGGCATAGGATCCCAAGTAGTTGGTCAGGAGTGTACGCCGCGTACGCATTGTCGTTGATTTCCATATTGATGTTGGAATCAGGCAACGAAGGGTTGGATTCTGGCATCGTAAAATAAAGATAGAGAACTAAATTTTGTTGCATTTGTTAAAAGGCTGACAGAGGAAGTGCCATCTAAAAGCTAATACAAGACATGCGGCAGAGAAGTGCCGTTGTAAGAAAGATGTAAAAAGATTTAGAAGTTTATTTAGTTCTAAGGAGAACCCTGACCAAGTCAGTCGTGGGTGTAGTTTATAGCGTTTTTATTTGATATTTCAATGCTATTAACGAAATAAAAGAATAGTTAGAAACTTAAAACAATTTGTATATTAAAGCTTAAATCGTTGTTGCCTTGGTCTCTCCAATTCACTAGCCTAACAATTCTATTAAGCTATTGAATATGAGATGTGAAGGACTTAAAAGAAAATGAAACTAATGTTGAGTGAGAGGAGGGCGCCTTAAAAGGGGCCCTCCAAGTCCTTGATCAAATTCTTGGTCATCAGTGTAGTCATGAGATACGGACAACTGAGGAGAAGGTCTTGAGGGAAACGGATGTCTTGAGGGAAAGTGGTCATGAAAAGATAAATGCAGGAAACACTGCGCTACTGTGCATCCACAGTAGCGAGATTTCCTACAGTGGGTCTCCTGGTTAAATATAAAAGAATTGTTGCTAATACGAATCCTTGGAGTTACAGGGAAAGTGGCTCACTCTATTGTACGCACTCCTGTACTATTGTCCGAGTGCTCTTGAGCTTGCAGGGACAATGCTGCCAAAGGGATGACTCTGGTTCTATTGTTTGGGCATACATGTCCCCTTGTTGACAATAGCATATTGTGTGCCCTTGATCGAGACCTGTCTGATCGGGAGGGAAGCATTTCCCTTTCCCCGTGTGAACCCTGCATATTGGGGGAAGGGATATCCCCTCCCCAGGTCCGGGGGGTGGGAGCACCACCCCTTCCGGGTTCCGCAACAATATGATTTATTTTATAAATTTGTGTACACACCCTTCCAATTCTTTTTAATAAGCTCTTAATGAAGGGTAATACATCACATCTTCCGAGATGCTCTCAGGGTGATTGCACCATCCATTTTGTCGTCTGACTTGACTTTGCTTGTGGTCTATGTCCGAAGGCCATCCGGCCTCTGCAAAAAACCTCTGCCAAAAAAAACAGCACAATTGTTATATAATATCCTTTGTTAAAAAGGTATAGCTCACAATGATGATCAAAGGACAATAGGCCACTACTTTCCTCTATGGGGATTATCTAGTATAAATAGTAGTAGTTCTTCCAGGGGTTATGAGGAATACATTAACTTGTTCTGAAGTCAACTTTTTCTACAACAACAATAGGCTGTGGTGCAATAAATTTGCAAAAAAAAATATTAAAAATGTACATTGAACTTTTGGCTTTTTGTTTAGGAGTATTGGAGCGTATGCTTTGTTGTTTTATTTGCACTATATTTACGTAGCCTATGTCTGAAGAGCGTATGAAATTAAAAGTAATAAAAGCATAGACAATGTCCAAAATATAAGGGTCTTTTGCCAGCTTTGCCCAAGGTTTTCCGGAATCTGCAACCTTTCGCAACCTTCTCCTGAGACAACTGCATAGCAGCTTAGAGTGCTTGTTTTTTGGATAGTTGAGGCCAGAACATCTGTTCAGCACAATCAAAACAAAGTTACGTTAATAACAATAGAACATACAAAATGTTCCAGCCGGGGGGGGGGCAACTTTTCTTTTCCTGAATATCAGTGAAGTTCCACGATTGGAGACTGCCTATTAAAATATGTTGCAAATGAGCCGGAAAGCGATTAAACTCACCGAGCCCTAAGCAATAGCTGATGCTCAAAGGCAATTGCTAGAAGTTTTATTAATAAGCTTTGTTGGGTGCATGCTAATGCTGGGCAAGAAGATAAAAGTAGTGTCAAGATCGCAGCAGCTATAAAATCTCCTTGTCAAGAAATAAAGACTCATTTTTTAATTTATAATTATCCTGTTTGTAATATGTATGGTTGTCTGCTTATTCTTCTCAAAACAATATGCAGTTCAGAACAATAAGTAGGATGTGCATAAATGCCACACAGTCAGAGTAAACTGTCTGCTGTGCCAAATTCTTAATACTGTAATCGCCAAAAATGTAAATGCACTTTCTGAGCAGATACAGTTTGGTATTAGATGTTTGCTGCACCATTGGCAGCACGAATGTTTTGCTACGGATGCGTGAATGTAATTCTCGGGGGTGGCAATGCCGCCCACATACTGGCAGATTTTTTGAAACACCTTATCCACTATTTGCTTGTTTATTTTTTGTCACTACCTTAATAAGTGTTTTAAAAAACCGCCTGCCTGTTCTTCTTCAGATTGCACATATAAAAACTTACGGATACCCACTGAAACTTTTTTATACATTAATTTTTTTTTTAAAATCAGCAACGCAAATACTTTTAACAACATCTTTTCCACATTATTGTCGTTTTGCAGGCATTTTGCTAAAGCTTACAACAAATTGGTTTTTATAAACTACAGCAATTATTGCTTTATTTGTTTTATTTGCTTAAAATACAGTCGTTTAACTCGGAACAACAAGCTACGCGCGTTATTCATGGACCTCCTCAGCATACGCTAAATCACCTCATTGTTTGCAAGACCAAGGCTCTGCGTACCCAGCAGGCCGCACAGTCAGTTGCTGACTCGTCTGCAGTTCAGTTCGTTAGAAATGTTGTGAACCAGATTGCTCGCACATCAACCGTTAAGCCTGCCATTACGGTTATAAGCAATCATATTTGCAACTTCTCTACCGTGGTTACCAGCTGTCCTTCCAGTATGCTCGCTCTAGATTCTGTTGGGGAAACTGCAAACCAGCCAATCCCTGCTCTGATTGCCACGCCTGCTGAAGAAACTGAATTCCAGCCACTATGTTCATCTACTAGTAAGACTGCTGTCAAATCCACTGGCAAAGTTGCAAGGCAGACTACCTGCACATCAGCTTGCATTGCTTTTAAAAACACCGCCAAAAAGACTGCGGCACTATCGGCCTGTGCATTGATTGAAATGCATATTAACAAGGCTGCTGACAAGACTCTTGACCAGTCTGTTTGTACGTTGGCTAAAACAATTTCCAGCGTGATTGCGACACAGCTTGTTTGCTAGCAAGATGTTACGACAATTGATAAGCTTGCTGGTCAGCTTATCTGCGCATTAGTTGGCGGTCTCCTCTAAGAAAATTTATATGCTGAGCATTTAAGCAAATAAGAGTGTGTAGAATTTCTTTGGCTTGCTCAGATGTGGAAGCGCATTTTTTTCTTTTCCTTTCTTTTCCTTTACTTTTATTATAACCAATAACTTTTTGTGTCGGCCATAAATAAGTTTTTTCAATATGAGGGTTTTGAAAAAAATTATGTTTTTTATAATGTTGCTCCCAGGATTCCAAACCCTGCAAGCCAGAACCCTGTGGAGGCAGAAATGGCTCGAGATCCCAAGTCGGCGCTGGAAGTCACCAAGGCAGAGTCTGGCGGACAATTTCTCACCCGCAAACGGGTACGAGCTGTGAGGTCAACATTGATTGCTGCATTGTATTGCCGCAAACTTTGTTAGCTGGTAAAAAGCTATATAAGACGGCCGCCGCCAACAAGGGAAAATAGAAACCTTGTAAGCTATTCTATTAGCTTTTACATTTAAATAATTAGTTTATTAATTAAAAACAACAATATTAACTAGAGCTAACAGGGCTTTTATTATGCACTAATCAGCTAGTACAGTAAAATGCAGTATAAATTTACCGGGTTAAAAAGCACAAAAAAAATGAAGCAGTTGGTTAGTATAATATTTTAAAGCCAGCAAAAATTTTTAAACAATATAAACTTTTACTGAGGCTTTGTTGGTCTACGTAACGGTTCGGCAATAAAAGTATGTTTGAAACTATTTTTAAAACATTCTAGTGTCTGGTTTTATATTATTTACAAAGTTTATCTACTTATAACTATTAATTTCCAGCTGTTTAGTTTCACAACACAGACGTATGATTGTTTTCGATTTAGACTTACTTTGTTGTAATCATCGACCAATAGTCGCCAACTACATTTCTGACTTTTTGGCGTGTGAGCGCGGTATAGGTTACTTGTATAATTGGTGGTTCTAAAGTTAGAGTCGATTTTCTTGCAATGTGAGGTTGGATAAAAAATATAAAATCTGAATTTTAATTATTAATTCGGACGCTCTTACCGTTGGCAGATTAAAATTCTACAGATTAGCAAATCCCACGAGCATGGTTTATAGAGACACTAGAAGTGCTAAAAATGTTTTGCGACAGATTAAGACAAATCACTGGGGTTTAAAACCGTCTAGTACAATATAGGCACTAGGGACCCAGGTTTTATAACTTTGTGTCAGTCTTAATATGGCAATTTACTATTGGCGCGATGCAAACAGAGATGGCATTTGTTGAAATAGCTAGAGAAGACTATGCAACTTTATAAACGTGACTCTAAAATAAACAAGAATCTTGAGAATATTTTAACCGTACAGAGAGCCACCACTGACAATTAGCACTTATCAATCTACTAAACACAAACTTAGAACAACTGAGAAAAGATAAAACGCAACCCAAATTAAGAAAACTCGCGGATTTATCGGAGCTCCAAAGACGTGGGCAAGGGACTTTGCGGTGGCAGTACTTTACACAAAAATAATTTAGAAGCTATAAACAAGGTATTGTTAAGCATAGCTAAGATGTGTTTAAGGTTATTATTTTTTAACAATGAAGACAAATGCTAGAAAAGATTAGTATCAGGAAAATATAACAAAAGTTATACAGGAAACACTTGCCACCACGATGCGCGTTGCAAACTGGCTAAAAGTAGAATTGGACATGCAACCATCGATGTAAAGAAAAAGTATGCGACAAAAACAACGGCTAGTGAAGGAAAATCTGAAAACCTGCAGCGTTCAAGGGGCATGTAAGAGAATTGATAATAATTCAGTCCCAACAGCATTAACTCTTTGGACAGAAAAGTTGGGCTTTCTAAACCACAAGCTTTCTTTTTCACCATTATCCACTTTTATAGACATGAAAGCCCCAAAAAAACTCTATTTTTTTCCAAACATCAGTCACTCACACAAGCCTCTTTGTAAAGTTTGTTATATTAAATTTTGAGTTAAAATTAGAAGTGTGTAAATACCATCATATGCTATTAGCGGGGGGCGGTTTCAAAAACAGCATAAAAACTATTAAAGCAATAGTTGGGAGACAAGCACCAGTGGGATATCCTGGATGATTATGAAGTTTCTGAGGCAATATGCATCCATCTATGTTCTGTACTGTCGCCTACATGTTGCTCTTGGATGCACATTCTCTGGAGCTTAACGGATAGTAAATTTAGATTTTTTAAGATAGTCAATCTCGCAACCAGGCGCAGAGTGGATTGCTTATTGTGAAGAAGTTGCTGTGTAAGAGTTGGCAAAACTTTATGGAACCAATTTCCCTTCATCGCAGAAAAGTGCACAGGCTGGAGTTTGCGACTCCACAATCACGTGGGTTGCTCAGCCACTTTTTATCCAATCCCGACCAATTCCGACCGGACCGGACCGGACCGATCCCGACCAACCCCGACTGTATTCTGGTGCTATGGTGGGCATTCCACAGGCTGTCTTAGTACAATTTTACAAGCAATTTATTTTGATAAAAACAGCGAGCGGCATAGTTAGACACCTGCAACACAGAGCGCGGTTTTTGGTACTGGACGATTTTTCAAGTGTCGCTTGTTTGACAGAATAGAATAAAGTGACATCTGCAACTTTCTTTTGTGGGTTGTGTTGCGAAAAACCACTTGTGTAACTAGTAAATTACAGCCAAGTCTGTTACATGTACAAAACTGGATGTAAACAATTTATGGCGGCTACAGCTCATTTCCATAAAAGTCTTTATCCAGTACATTTGCATAAACACGCCGTCAGGATTAGAATAGCGTCGCAAAAGTGATTAACCATAAAAACATCGTGTTTTACTTTTGAGTTAGAATGCCACTTTCTACCCATTATGCGCCAGAATCTGTGCTTGGCTGTTTGTCAGCCATTTGCAAAAGACGCTCGCACTGCTACTCAAGGAAGTTCTGTTGGAGTCTGACAGCAAAGGGCAGCCCGCGTGGCTGTGGGATGAACTTCTTTTCACTGGATAGAACTTTTGCGCAGCAAAAACATAAATTTACCGGTGGCTAAGCAACCACAGCAAAGTGTGCGGCAATAAAAAACAAGAATGGTGTGTTTTCATTTTGTAGATCTTTTTTGGTTGAGCAAGTGTATGTGGATTAATATGGATTTTTCTTTATTGTTCAAGATGGGCGGGTGACCTTTTCCCCTTGATTGATCCCTCTTTTTCATGAATGGCCCTGAGCGCCACAAAAGGATGAACGTTTACCCTGGAACCGGAATTTCAGTATTTCTTGGTATGAGCAGAGTGGGCGTCGTCGCTGGCCAAAGTAAAAAACCTCATTTTATTTACTTTACTTCAGAGAGACCAGCCAACTGTAAGCAGCGCTGTTGCCATGAATTTACAAACGCCTCTTAATGACAAAGACGACCGCGCATCCAGTCTTTTATTTTTAGCAGCCAGACCAAGCGGTCAAGACTTTGTCGCTTTGGCGCAAGTTGGAATTGGCGTAGCAGATATTCCATGTGCTCTGCCTTGCTACCTGTGTAAAGTATTGGGGTCATTAGTACAAATCTGGACTGCCGGATCTACGCCGGCGACTTTCCATTCATTGCGTTTTTTTGATTGGTTTGTGGTAAACGAACACCAAGCTATTAAAAGCACTTTTCCAATCCCCGAAGGTGTGCTTCCTATTCACTGTTTGCCGTATATCTGCATGTGCTTTTTCAGGAGACTTGCAGATGGCTGTGCCGCAGTGCGACTACGGGCAAGAAAAGCCAGGTATAGAAAAGCTTTGAACAATGCAGCTGTGGAAACAGCCAACCAGAACATGTGCACATGGTTCTAAGATCTTCAGCGCTACATATTTAGATACAACTGTGTTCCCAGGAGTTGTTGTAGCTCAGCCGAAAATTGGCGATAAGCCTCTGGCAAACAAACAACTGAATCTCCGATGAAGCTTTTCAGGGCAGCACCATCCCCTTGAACAATGAATGTGACATGATCGCCATTTCCTTAATGAATGAGAAAAGACACTGGCTTCTTTTTTTATTTTATTTTTTGAAGTGCCGCAGGCGCAGTGTTGGGAGCCCGGTACCCCTGCCATAGTGCACTTTTTTTCTCTAATTGCCAGCGGTCGTTGTGTCGTTGACCTTTTTGGCAGCAGATCACCCATTGAATTTTGGACGGATACGACAAGGACAGCCACACTTATCCCGGGAGTTTTTATAAAAAGCAACGTTCACCTCAAGGTATCGATTTCTTTTCTCTGTATTTTGAAATACTTTACTCAACCACTTGAAAACTTTGACAGCATTTTGTAAACGACTAGTTTCACATTTCACCATGTTCTTTACTGATGTACTTCGTATGCTTGCAATGTTCTTGCTTGGGCTGTCCTACTCGCTTTTTGCAAAAACGACAGTTTATGTCGATGTTGTTTCACCAACAACCACACCCCTTCCGACGCCTATGCCGTCTGCAATTTCATCGCCTATGCCGTCTGCAATCCCATCGCCTCTTGAAGTTGTATTGCCGCTGCCAGTTGTAGACAATCCTACTACGACGGTATATGTTGATTCGGTGGAATCCGCTGGAGAAGACAATATAAATTATGCGCAGACGCAACCGCCAGTTGTTTGTTACTTTATACTTGCATTGGCGTTGGTATTGGCGTTTGGCCCTGCGTTTCAAGCTTTGTATGCCCGAAACATCAAAAAAAATATTATACAGCCACAGCCTGAGACGCAGCCAGAGCTGGAAACACAGCTAGAGCCACAGCCGGAGCCACAGCCAGAGACGCAGCCGGAGTCAGATCCAGAGACGCAGCCACAGCTGGAGCCGGAGACGCAGTTAGAGCCACAGCCGGTAATGCAGCCGGAGACGCAGCTAGAGCCACAGCCGCAATTGGAGCTGGAGACACAGCCGGAGTCAGAGCCGGAGACGCAGCTAGAGCTGGAGCTGAAGACGCAGCCGGGGATGCAGCTAGAGCCACAGCCGGAGACGCAGCTAGAGCCACAGCCAAAGACGCAGTTAGAGCCACGGCCGGAAATGCAGCTAGAGACGCAGCCGGTAATGCAGCCGGAGACGCAGCTAGAGACGCAGCCGAAGTGGGAGTCGGAATCGCAAAAGGACGCTCTTGATAAATACTGCGATAACAATAGCGATACAGGTTCGTGTTATGAATTGATACAATGCCCCTCTAATCTTGTCTCTACTGCCAATGGAGGCAATATGCTGGGTGTTCTAACTATGGACAATAACTCACAGCTTAGCATTGCGTCCGGTTCGCGCACGCTTGCAAAAGTCAACCGAATAATTGCAAAAAGTCATTTGCTGCACCGGCGCAATAAACTTAAGGCATCTCCAAGTATCTCTTCTGGTTCTACTTCATCTTTAAGCACATCGTCGCCTACTTTCAAGAAACAAGGCCGCACAAAGCGAGCGGTTAATAAGCTAATTCACTTGTCTAGTCGCGTTGGTCGCCGTTTTGACAAGTCAGATAAGCTGTACACTGCTAATCGATATGCTGATACCGAAGAGACAGTAAACAATTCTATTCATCCTTAAATTTCGTTTACTTTCTGTTTTTAGTTTTATTTTTTATTTTTTTTTTGCATGTTGTTTTACCCAGTAAAAAAAGTTTTAAACTTTTTATTAACTTACACTCCGAAAGAAACAAATTTACGCACTTTGCGACATATCCAAAGGTTTTCTTAATATGTGTTTTTAAAATAAAAAAAACCATCCGAAAACACATTGTAAAGTTGTAGCACATTGGCCCTCTTGCAATTGGAAGTAAGCAATAATTTAATAGTAGAATTAGAACGCATTTACTTGTTTTGCGGTAGCACATGGTTGCTTGTTAAAGTTATATAATCATGCTTAGTTCCGATTCTCAGATATTCTAGTTATAAGCAGTGCCATTGTTTTAGTGCTAATTAATTTTAAAACTCATCGGTTTTATAAACACGTTTTTGCTAGCACGTCTAGACATTTTCGGAAATTTAATTTCAAAAGAAGCATGCGGAATAGCAAAACCATATGCAATGTTAAAAGATGATGTGCTAATCACAAATGCAGCTGATTTATTAAATCTACTGATTTATTTATGGTGATATTTTTTCAGCCACTTTCAGTTACATGTGCAGCTAAAAAAAGTTACACAACAGTACACCGCCTGATACATTGACGTAGGCTTGGGGGTTTTATACATCTCTTTCATTTTCTTTAAGGTTGCTGGTATTTTTTTGGCAAGCAAATGGATGCCATTTGTAAGACACCTTATACAGCAAGCGTCTAAATCTAGCATTCTCTATATATGTGTAATAAATAACCACATAAAGTGGCTACATATGCTGACTAACTCGTGCAAGTATCACGTGGATAGATTTAAGATGGGAAAGCGAGCAGAAATGCACGCTGTGCGGCGCAGTAGCATGGACAGATCAGATCATGTGTAAGGGGCAAAGGTCAGCTGCGGTACAAAAAGGTTGGGGAAAGTGATTTTAAAGGAAGATTTCACTCTTGGCAGCACTTTATTTTTTTTTTTTACACAGGTAATATTTTATTATTTGGGCAAATTTTAAGCTTTCAAAGAGCAAGGGGAAAACTTGCTCGGTTGGAAGGGCCACTGCTTCGGACACTGGCGCGACCGGGACACAGTTCAGACTGATAAAACGGCCGAGGTGTACAGCACCAGCATGGGGCGTGCAATGGAGGCGGCGGGGCGGGTGGACGGAGTGGACCAAGTGACAGGTACGGCGGAGCTAACGAAGATGATTCGTAAGACGGGAGAGGCGCTAGACGCAGCTATGCGTGCGCCCAACGCCGACTACTTTGCACCGCGGATGGAAGCACTTCGCGGAGACTGCTTGGAGCTGTTCAGACGACTGATAGTGCGTAGTCCGTACGCGGCACACCGCAAGGATGCTATCAGCAAAATGTGGTTTCGGGCGATCTACCCGTCAATCGAGCAGTATCGCGCCAACATCCGACAGTTTGAAGCGGCACAGGGAAGCGCACATGCCTCGGAGACAGCAGAGGTGCGGCGGGAGCTGGCTAAGTGGCGCGCGAGGTTCCAGACGTTTCTACAGGCGGCGGCAGGGATACTACAGCGACTGGTAGCGGAACTGTCGGAGACGCAGGGGTTGGCAGCAGCAGGGGCAGTGCAGGGCGCAGCGTTGGACCATCGCACGCTGTCGACGCTGGCACTTGGTTATACGGCGACGCAAGGGCTGCGCACGGAGCTTCAGGCAGAGCTGACGCAGACACAGCATGCGACATTGGCGCTAATAGCACGTGTGCTGACGCATCTAGGAGATTTGGCGCGGTACCGAGCGCAACACGGGGCGCGCACACAGCGACCGGACGCGTGGCAGGTGGCTAAGGGCTTTTACTGCGCGGCTATCCGTCTGGCACCGCAGCGTGGACAGGCACATAACCAACTGGCAGTAATCTTCGGTTATGAGCGTAACAGCGTAGACGGCGTTTTCGCCTACTATCGTGCGCTCTCTGCGCAACATCGCTTTGCGTCTGCGGCGCCAAACCTGCGTGCAATGCTTGACAGTGCTGTACGTGCTGTAGAAGCACCACAGGAAGACGCAGCTGCAGCAGTAGGGTATGTGCAGAGTGAGCGTAGCATGTACCCGGGGTTCACGCGTCTGCGCTACTTGTTTGCTTTTTGTCAGCCTGAGCTGCAGGGTCCAGCTGCCGAGGCCCAACTGGTGGCTAACGCTCGCATGGCGGCAGCAATCTTTGTGAAGCGTGTGGCAGCTGGCAATATTGGCGAACGCCCGGCACTAATGGCGCACGCCATTCATCTGCTGGAGCTGCAGCAACTTGGCGGCCTCAGCACTGACGGTACGTCTCTGCAGCCGCACGAAGAGCCCTTTATACGTCTTTCAGCGTTGTTCGTGGCAGATGTTGCCGCAGGCCTGTGCCGCACAGTTGCTGAGGCTGTACGCGGCTGTGCGACGGAAGCCGGAGTGTCGGAGCTAACGGATGCAGGTGTGCAGAGGTCGGCAGGTGCAGAGGTGCTAGAGCTATTGGATGCACGGGTGCAGGGAATACCAGGTGCGGATGTGCTTGAACTTCCTGGTGCCCGGGCACTTCCGACACTGGTCCAGACGGTGCTATGGCTTGTGACAGCATGTGTGCGCGTGAATCGTGACGCGTCGTCGCGAGATAGCTTGGCGGCGGGTGGTGGTCCAGTGTCACAACCCACTGCGCAGGTGCTTGCGGCGCTCGGCGGTAGCGAGCTGATGGCAGCCATGATGCAGCTGCAGACTGCAATGGAGCGCAGAAAGATTGTCGCTGATGGGTCTATTTTGAGGCCTGTGCTGTGGGAAGAGGTGCGGGCGTCGACAGATGTCGTGGAGCTGCTTGTCTGGCGCGCGGCGACTTCGGACGCGCGGCAGTCTGAGTCCGAGTTGCTCTCCGGCTGGCAGCTCCCTGACGGCTCGGTCTGGGGCCGCTGCCCGCCACAGCGTGATGAGCTGCGTTCTGGTGGTGGCGCAGACAATTCACGCTGGGGGCTGCTGCAGCGCCTGCTTCCACTTGCACTGGAGGCACTGCCACCTGTGCTTGCACTTGTCGCTGCGCAATCTGCCACTGAGCCAGAGGAGCTGTCTGACATGGAGCCGGAGGAGTCCGAAACTATTTGTTTTCACGGTCGACCTCAGCGGAACCTGGCTGGCGGCTCGCCGCTGGTTGACGCCGAGCGCGACGAAGTAGTGGGCCCTTCTGCCATGCGTGCTCAGCCATCCCGCGGTGCCATTGGCTCGCAGCGCATTGGCCCTGTTGCTTCCACCGCTTTGTCTGACCAGGGTGCTGAGCCAGGACTTCCTTACTCGGCACAGACCGGGCTGGCACACACACCGGCGCACCCGCAACAATACGGGCATTCGGCCATCCATGCGTGGCAACAGTACCAGCTTGAGCACCAGCGCAAGCAACAGATGCAAATGCAGCTTGAGCATCAACAGGCTTTCCAGCAGCAGACAATACAGAACAACCTGCACCAGCGCTTCCGTCAGCCATCTGTCCGCGAGGTGCGCTCGTTTGACCTTGACGCCACTACGGCGTCCGTCCTCAACATGGCGCTTTCCACGCCATGCGATTCCTCCGCCCAGCCTGCAACCTCGCTGTATTGCTACGATCATCCGTTGTACACTGGGGCACCAGCCTTACCGCCGCAGCCCACGGCGCTTGGCCCTCCATTACACCCATCGCTATCACTGTCATCGCTGGGTAGCTCGGTACCTCCGTGGATGTCGCCGTACCTGCCCACCACAACCCACGCTGGTTATGTGCATCCGCACCAGCAGAATGCATCTGCGGGAGCTCCCCAAATGCAGTTTGATTCCTCGGCCTTATACCATACCCCGCAAATGCGGTTTCCGATGCCTGCTGTGCCTTATACTGCCCAGCCGTTTGGAAATCATGGACATTAGCGACTGTCTCGACTTTCTTCTATTAGTTTCAAAACCAAGTTGTCGCTGTTTTAAATAAAAGAAAGGGGGGGAAACACTGTGCAGAGACTGCGTAGTATGCTATAATGTTTAGTGGAAAATTGGGTCCTCAGAATGCCATTTTCTTTGTTGGCGAAGTCGAGGGGAGCTGGAAAACCTTCACAACATTGCGAACCTTCTGCTTCTCCCACCGCCCTAGCCGCGGTTCCTGGCCCACTGCAGCTGCCACCACAATGTCGCGCTTGGTGGACATGGGGTTCTCGCCTGGCAGCTCACACACGGACAGTCCGTTGACATATCCGGCAACGGGGATGACGTTAAGCAGATCAAAACCAGGCGTCTTCCCCGGACGCAGCTGCCATAGTCTGATCCAACCATCCGACGACGCTGAGAAAAACAAATCCGTAAATGGAACTGCAGCCAGCGCTGTAATCCAATGCGGACGTGCTGGAATCGCCGATATTTCGTCATTTTCGTCGCCATCATCAGCTGTTGGCAAAGCAATGGGATGCACGCCATGTGAGACATGGTGAATGTACACAGGCTTCTTCTTCTGCACACTCCATAGTGAGAGGGCTCCAGAATCTCCGCCAGTTACATAGGTCTCCTCGTCAATCATCGTAACGCAGTCTATGCAGTCTTCGACAAATTCCCTATCCTCTCTTGCCAGAGCCCTAAGCATTGCATCGTATTGTTTGAGGTGATTCTCGGCTATCGCGTTTCTCTTGAGAGACACAGTCTTGTCTTCGTTCAAACGATTGTTAGAGACATTTTGATCGAGATGTTTTTCGTCTAAAAGTGCTTTCGTAATACGGTGGTGATCAGTACTTGAACCACCGCGAAAGACCAACTGAGTTTCATCAGCAATTTTCCACAAACGTACAGTTTTATCACGACCACCTACAGTGACAGCTTGTTCGCGTTGCAACGCGGCTATTGATAATATTCCATCTTGATGACCGAATAAAGTATCCATGTAACCGAGCTCATCAATATTCCACAATTTTACCATTCTATCTGCTGAACATGAGTATAGTTGATTGACTGTGCGTCTGAATACTAAACCAGTTACTGCATCTTTATGTTGATGAAATACTGCCAAATGTTTATCTTCCTTTACTGACCATATGTGTATACGACGATCGCGACCTCCTGTAGCTACATACTTATTATCATTACTGATAGCTATTGCTAATATATGATCACTGTGACCAAGATTATGATTGGGAGGTGGATTTTTCTTAGTCTTTTTCTTCTGTCCGTGGAATACAGCAAGTTTTGCACCAGTTTCTCGATTCCATTTTACTAATCTACCATCCTTACAACCGCTGTATAAATATTGACCATTTGGTGATATTGCTACACATGTGACTGGTAACTTATGACCATTCAATACTAGTGCACTCTTGTCTATTGCATATGCAAAATTAGACGCTATACGTCTACTCCATTTTCCTGAACGTTCTTGAGCATCTGTCATCAATCTCTCTGCAATTAAATCACGATCAATTTGAGCTGCATCATATTCTTCTGCTTCCAAAGTGGTTGTTGTTTTTACTTTGTCTATATAATCCTTGGCTACTCGCAAACGTTTTTCTGCTGCTGTCTCTAAAAATTCATCCTCTGATGATGCTTCATCTGTTTCTGTCTCGTAGCGATGCTCTAAATCTTCTATATCTCCGATATCTGATTCTTCTTCCTCTTTACTAGCTTTTTTTGGAATCTTATTACCTCCTTTAGTAACTTTTCCATTGCGCTGTCGCTTTGTGGTCGTTACTCCCTGTGCAAGAAATCGATCCTTAGCCATATCTCTGAAAAAAAAAAAACCCCGCGCTTTTTTACCCCTTCCTTTTTTTATATGTCTGTCTTTTTGCAATTGTCGGTAAATGCGTATAGATTTACCGCTCTCTACCAATTCAATAACACAAAATATTACTAAAGGCAAGAGGGAGAATCTTTTTACAAACAAAATAAGCACGACTGCAAGCAACAAAAGAATCAGAAAAATAATATTCACCTATGGTTGCTTTCAACCCAAATTTTCAATACCAAAAAAAAAAAAAAATTGTAGATTAGTGGTGGCTGATCAGATCATCTTTCTTCCTCTTTATCAACCTCCCCCCCCGTTTCAGTTGAGTATACGAAATGTTTTTTAATAGTCTAGATTCCGATATACATCAAAAAAAAAAGTATTTTAAAAATATTACCAACAACTCGTGTTATGCTCCGAGTCATTTTCTAGGGGGGGTTTTAAGAGTAGCCTGTTATTGAAAACAAAGGAGCTTATTTTGTTAGAATATACTGTATATCCATTGGCCATAGCAATGCTATCCACATGTGCTATGACTTTTTGTGTTGCCAGCACCAATAGCAAATATAGTTAATGATTAAAAAACAATTAAAAATTATGTCACTAACAACCTATATAAACTAACGTTTATTCACTTGTACTGTTTACTTTAAAAACGCTACCAACTTTTTACAATAATGCATCTATAGTGCACAGGTGTGACATCCTACCTAATTTCACGTTTACATACAAAATAATCTAGTAACAAGCATATATCTACTATATTTACAACTTTTTTACAAGCTAAATGCTGCGAATAAACTATGCAATTTGCTTATTATCTGCAATTCAAATATTTTACAAGATAAAATAGTATTATTCTTTATCAAAGAAAAAAATTGCTACGTAACTTTTTCACTGTAATGATAGAATAATTTAATGACTTTGACATATTTATTTGTTTCTAACTATTAATTTTGTATCTTACTACTAACTAATCATGCAAATAAAAAAAACCAAAAGCACTTGAATTTTACTACAGCAAAACATATCGCATTTGTCTATTAAATGTTGGTTTTATTTAATTATTGATATTTGTAATCGAGAAACACAAACTTTATATAATTAGATATTAATGGCGTAAACGTAAAAAGTTACATATAGCTTTGGCGTAGATTGATAAATATTTATTCTGGCAACTGTTTATAGCACATCTCTCTCTCCCTATCTATTTTACGCATATATGTACACAGACCTTTTTTGCAGATGCTGCATTACAGTCCGCTAAAATAATCAGACATTGTCAAACACTTGCTTAATGTATAAATAAAACCAAAAAACGCAGAGTATATATTTGTAAAGCATCTTAGTGGCAAGCGTATACTAGTACATGATACGCGGTTTCACGATAGACGCAAAAAGTTAGCAATTTATTATACTAATATTTTATTGACAACAACACTTTTCTAACTCCAAAATATTTAACTGATTCTACCGCAATAATTACCAAAAAAAAAATTCCGTCAACACCAAAGTGTACGGTTATCAAACAAATACACATTTACTTTAACAAATGCAGCAGTATCTGGTCAAGTGATTATCTTACAAAAACCTATTTGTACATATTCAAATCTGGCATAGTAATAATCCGAGGCAGTTATTAAACCTTTTTTCAGGTCTGTAAAGTTAACTCTGGCGTGCGGGTTTTTTTTTACAGCCACCTTGAATTTTGAATTATTTTCAGGTTGCAGATAATGTTTGTTGAAGCTCCAAACCAAATGCAGCAGTATATACATGATTTGGTTTCTATTACATGCAAAAAAAAAAACAGTATTGCTCATAAAACATTGCCCATGAAATCAAGTTCGCTAAAAATACTTTTGGTAATTGCGGCTTATATGACTGTTAGGAATATCAAAAAAAAATACCAACCTCATATGCAATATCGGCTAGAGTCTTATAGTCCGCTCTCTCGCATGAAGCCGAATTTGTAAAATTTAAATGGAAAAAGCAAGTGGCTTTTTTTCAATAAGAAAAACTTGCGTAATTTGGTAGAAGCAAAGAGTGTGTGCCAGTTAGTGAACTCAAAAATTGGTATATTTACTTTTTAACCATATACATGTAGTTGTGCATGTAAACAAAAATAAAAGCATTGCTGGCTCTTAATAAGCAATATCTTACGTTACCTTGTTCCAGAACAAATCATGTTATTTCCAGACAGAGTCTATACTAACTGTGAGTAGGGTTTGACATTGCCAACATTGGTTAAAGCCGATTGTCTTTTTTTTTTTTTGTCAGGTTTGTTGACAGGTGGTATTTATTTGCATAAACGATTACGCAATGTGTTTTTTCTTTGGAACTGCCAAGAAAATATTATCTATTAGTGACTACTTGTATGGAAAAAGAATATGGCCGCCAAATCTAAAACAATCAAAAAAAAAAAAAATAGCACCTGCAGGTAAAGGTCAGACCAAAGATGGTGGCTGTTGTTTACATTAGAAAGAATTGCTTGCAAGCCATGTGGCACATAGTGATACTCTTTACTCCATAATGGGTGTAGCGGATAATGAGTGATGCGCATATGATGTCAGTCCTACATTCTAGTGGTCCTAAAACAAGTACCGCTATCAGTAGGGGTTTTCTTTGGTTCTCACAAATTACACATACTTTTTTTTCAACAACAATATTTTACAACACGGCATTGAATAAAAAAAATTCTCCCCCTCTTTTCTTTGCCAAGAAAATTCCTGTTTTGTGACAGAGTATGGAGGCTTACATTATCTGAATAATTCGATATGGAAAAATGTAAAAGAGTAGCGATAAGTTTTTTTGTAAGCTACAATTTACAAAAAGAAAAAATAAGGATTTGAAGATTGATGATACTGACCGTGAAAATATAAGAATGGCATTTCAAGGATGTGTTTTTCTATGATACAGCATTAAATTTCGAAGACTACATAAACTTGTTTCAAGTCTAATATTTTCCACTACCTTCATCTTTTCTCCTCAAAGATCTTGCTTTCGACGTTTACCTAACTCCTGTCGCACTCTACAAATACCCTTAACTGACTAACATAAACTACACCAAGTCTCTAAAAAATGCGCAAAGCTGTAGTTGGTCTTATTACTCTCTCTGCTGTTCTGGCTGCGCCTAGCGGTTTAAGACGTGATGGCGATGATGGTCATGTCGGTGCAGGCTCGCCGATCCCAATTCCTGGTCAACCTGAAGCACCACCACCTGCATCAGGGCCCGAACATCCTGCTCGTCTATCTAAGCGCCAGCAACCTCCTGTACCAGGACCTGAAGCACCACCACCTGCATCAGGGCCCGAACATCCTGCTCGTCTATCTAAGTGTCAGCAGCCTCCTGCACCAGGACCTGAAGCACCACCACCTGCATCAGAGCCTGAACATCCTGCTCGTCTATCTAAGCGTCAGCAGCCTCCTGCACCAGGACCTGAAGCACCACCACCTGCATCAGAGCCTGAACATCCTGCTCGTTATCTAAGCGTCAGCAGCCTCCTGC
>KZ303494.1:454037-484115 GCA_002705745.1 Coemansia reversa NRRL 1564
CCTGCACCAGGACCTGAAGCACCACCACCTGCATCAGAGCCTGAACATCCTGCTCGTCTATCTAAGCGCCAGCAGCCTCCTGCACCAGGACCTGAAGCACCACCACCTGCATCAGGGCCCGAACATCCTGCTCGTCTATCTAAGCGCCAGCAGCCTCCTGCGCCAGAGCCTAAAGAGAAGCTTTCTGTACCAGAGCCTGAAGCAGCACCTCCTGTACCAGGACCTGAAGAAAGACCTCCCACACCAGAGCCTGAGCGCTCTGCTCGTCTATCTAAGCGTGATGAACCTCCAGCTCCAGAAAACGAGAAGCCTGTAACCGGACCAGCACATGGATCTACACCGGGGCCTGCTCCCGGCACAGAAAAGCCAGTACCTGTGCCAGAAAAGCCAGCTCCCGTACCGGAAAAACCGACACCTGTCCCAGAGAAGCAAGTACCTGCACCAGAAAGGCCAGCGCCTAATCCTATTCCTGCAGCTCAAGACAAGCCAATTTATCCGGGAATGCCTGAGGGCTCTATGAATGATGCAAATGCCGCGGCTATTGTTGCACAAGTTCATCGCGAGATACAGAATGCCGGTATAGTCCAGAACCAGTTCTAAGGCATATAAACGTGTTTAACAAACTAGTTCATATAACAATTCAAATAAATATCATTTATCATTTTGCAAAAAAAAATATAACAAAATGAGTGATTCTACCAGGATAACACTATATCATAAAAAGAAAGTGCATCACATTTTTTTCTTTTCGTTTGTATGGATAAGGTTTGTTTATAATATGTTTAGTTAAGCAACTCTGGAGAAAGTGGAATAGCTTTGCGTGCGTGTTCTTTTTCAAAGAAAGAAGTCTCATGATCTTTAACAGCACCTATGAGGCGTTCTCTACGTAAATCCATACCAGCACGAGCAGCACGAGCCAATACACCAGTGACAATTCTCATTCCACGCAGACTGTCATCATTACATGGAATCGGATAGGTGACTAGACGAGGATCACAATTGGTATCAACAACTCCGACAGTAGGTACATGGGAAATGCGGGTTTCCATCAACATAGTTTTTGACTCTAGAGGACTTAGTACAATAACCAAATCAGGTTTAAACATTTTTTGTTCTTCTTTAGCTTCTTCCTTGGCCTTTTCTTTTTCAACCGCCTTCATATAGCGCTTGCCACCAGAGTGTGATTTTGATTCAGTAGAATCAGTATTTTCAGCATATTCTTGAACTTCTGGAACGTCCCACACAGCTTTTACATAAGAATAATGTTTGCTGAATATCTTGCGTGAATTTGTAAGTGTACCTGGAGTCCATCTTCCAGATACAAAATATTGATCTGAAAGTAAAGCTGCATCAATAGCCATTTGTGCATGAGCCTTGCGTTTACCTGCAAATACAATTATACCACCATTATAAGCGACGTTTCTGACAAATGCTGCTGCGCGTCTAAGTGCTGCCATTGTATGCTCAAGATTGATAATATGGATACCCTGACGTTCACCAAAAATAAATGGCAAATTCATTGGATTCCAGATAGAGGCAGAATGACCCAAGTGCATACCAGCTGCCATCATTGCCTCAAGTGTTAAATTTGCACTTGTATTGTCCATTGTCATTTTTCGCTTAGGTTCAGCTACCAGATGACTAGCAACAGCTCTAAACTTTGGTTCAAGACTCTGTAGACGTTTACGCATTTCCATACGACGTACATTGAGAATCTCTGCAAGTTCCCCTTCAGGCTCCTTTCTAGTTGACATTAGTCGCATAGAATTAAAGACAATACCACGTCTAACCATAGGTACAGCAGACCCAATTGCTTGAATCTGATGCGATACCGCCCACATTTTCCCTTTGCCCCCGAGTATTGTTTTTTTTTTTTTTTTTGCGTTTTTCTCTCCTTAGTTACTAACGATAATAAGCTGGATACTAAGGTGACAGCAAAGAATCAAAACACAACCTGAAAAAAAAAGAGTATTTGCTTTCTTTATACGATAAGAGTCTGTTTTTGATGCATTCAGACATTTTAATCATGAAAATAATCAGTTACTACGTGATCACGCTGTGGGGCATTTAAAACTATAAACAAGTGTGCTTGTTGTTCTGCTTCTGTCGTTAGAGGATCCTTTGTGTTCTTTTTTGATCCGCCTGAGTTAATAACGTTCTCGCGGACAAATCGAGCGCCTTGATTAAGGAGGTTTTGCTTGCATGCTGTCAGTGCCTCTTCGACAATGCCGGCCTGTACTTCTGTATCCAAGCATCCGTCGATGAGTGACACCAGCCAATGATAGTTTTCGACTGGTGGATACATCCACTGCAGTGCCTCAATATCCTTGGCTGTTAGCTGGCCACCAGGAATCCTTTCAAGTAATCGTAAAACTGCTGGGCTGGGTTGAAAATCAGATTGTTCCTTAGATGGCTTGCTAGAACCCTCCGTTAAATCTTGAATCGCCATTGGATGTGATGAGCCAGTAGCCACGTCTACAAAAGACGAGGACGCTCTGGATATAGAATGTGTTGATGCTACAGATACTGAATCACTGTCCTGCAAATCCACAACCTTTGCTGCTTCAGATACAAATGTCGCAAGCTCCTCAGGGTCAGTTATCCTAAGCCGCACAGACAGTTGTACCCAGCGAATTATAGACTCTGCATCCTGCTTTGATATTTTGTAGCCAGAAATATGTGAGCGAATGTACGACTGAGCCTTGTAAGCAAGACGATGTTGAGCATCCTGTAAAATCTGATATACTACAGCATAGAATGCATCCAGACCGTCTTCTTCCTGAATAAAGCTGTGACTGTTCCGCAACGCACTCTCGTCGTCAGTAAAACTGGCATTGCTTAAATCGGATACTGCTGCTGATGCCATTGTTATAGATGTTGGTCTGTAGTAGGTAAGCAGAGTCATACTGATTTCTGCTAGTACAGCGACATCTGACTCGTGAATAATAAGTGGTCGTACATGTTCGTGAAATATGATCATTATCGAATCTAAATATTCGCGCAACTCTGTGGACATGGCTACACTACTATCTTCCGAGATATCCTGATGTCTATCAAAAAAGTCATAATATAGACGGTACTCGTCAGCACAAACATTCATCACAAACGCGCACCAATCCCTAAGTGATTCCACACGCACACCCAAAGACACTTTTGTAATATCGGTTGTTTTTGTTTCTTCGTGTTCATTGGCAATTGTCTTTATACAGTCCAAAATATATGGCCGAAGCCATGTACGACGCATCTGGAAATAAGCACTTTGTACATCTCCAAAAACTTGTCTTTCTGTGCTGCCTAAAACTATAGAGCGATTTTGTAAGGCATGTATCAGAGGGCTTAGAGTAACTGCAGATGCTCTAAACCGCACATACAGAGCGGTAGAACGCCCCATAGGCTGCTCGCGACTAATTACATTGGAAACATCTGAACCTAATGTTTTGAATACCCGAAGTGCGTGCATTTTTATCAAAGACAAAGCCCGCATGCGACATTGCGAAAATCTCATTAAATATAACTCACTATCACGTCCTTCTGAATGCTCCTTAATAAAGCTAACTGCTTTCTCTGTTCGCTCAAGAGATGGTAAAAATTCACCATCTAAACACACTCGGTCTCCAGGAGAGTTGAATAGTTGAGAAATTGGCCCAAGCGAGTTGTACACAGATAATTGCTCTGATATTTCATCAGCCATGTTTATAAAGCTATCGCGTTTGCGCTGATAATCGGAACAAGCATCCTTTACTCCACCTGTCTGTTTGCACACTTTGTCATAATCGGCCTCCATATTTTGCAGCATACCCTGGATCCCCTTTATACACTCCAACATTTCGGAACATTGCTCAACTTGTTTGCGCAACTGCTCAGCAAATGCATGCGCTTCTTGATCCTGGCCCTCTGCTAATCGGCTCTCAACTTTACCATACCACTCGAGAAATTGCGCTGTAGTCTCAATCGGCCCCACTATCTCTTCACTATCCGATGCAGATAATGGCAACGAGTCCCCATAAGTATCCGTCGCATCTGTATGCTGTGGAATTATATCAGATCTAGCGCCGTCCGAGTTAGATACTGAAATCCCAAGGGCATCTGCCGTCTGTTTCGCCTGAGGCTCCGATACGCCTGGTGCATGTATATTATGACGACCAGTATGGCTATCTAGAGAGTCTGCACGCGACCGTGAAGATGTACCTCGTGCCATTGCCGCCAAATTTCGCAATGAAGCATTGCGACGTGCACTCAGCTGTGGGCTACTACGTAACAGCTGAAGTTGGGGATTGGTGAATGACGATTTATCACGTCCATCAGAGACCCCGTTAGTTGTCTTGTCTCCCAATTCCGACTGCAATAACCCCTTATTTGTCGTTGTTGCTGACTTTGAACCCTGAGTTAGCAATTGCACTGGAAAGTCTGCGCAAGCATCCTGAAGTAAGGCAATGCTCGACCAGAGTCCTTCAGGAACTGCATACTTTTGTTCCCAATCGTCCTGGTACGAAGGCGATCTCCCTGTCGCCATAATCCTAATATTATTTTTTTTTTGTGTTGAAGAACCACCTATGGTGGTGGAATTGACTATACAAATGTGGAATTCAAAAAGTAAAAAAAAAGGGGTCGATAGAAGAACAGAAAGTGATCATGACACTCTGCCCCACATCTCCAACATAACATATGCCCAGATTGCTGTTGTAAAAGTGTTGATCCTCGGTTAACAAGATTTGAGCACAGATTACAAGAAGAGTAACTGGAAGCTGCTTTCGGCGATACAAACATGACGCTGCCTAGTTTTTCGCTACATTGTTGTCGGAACACGTTATAAAAGCAGTTGGAACAATTTTATAGTTTAGAACCAAAAAATAAAATAACAAAAGCTCTATTCGATCGTAAACACATCCGAGTCCCAGGTATCATAGTCAGACTCTATTTTAGGGTTTCCAAAGAGTCGTAATGCCGCGAGATGAATGTGGTACTTTCCTGCAGGGGCATTCACGGGTCCCTTCGCATTAATGCTCGGATAAACTTTTCCGTTGATTATTGCCTTAAAGGAGTTGGTCACACTTGGTAGCGTACGAGTGCTCAAAGTGTGGTAACCATCGGGCAGATATCCAACAAGTTGTCCATTTGAGTTTATCAGAGCAAGTGATACAACCCGCGAAGGAGTATCCAACTTGTAACCAACAAATGCCTTTTTCTTTGAGCTGACCTTTAACTTCTTAGGATTTTTGATCAGGTCGCCATTCTGATTAACAAGTGCTGGAAGTCCTTTAGACGAATGTGAGAGCGCATTGATCTTGTTCAGGTCGCCATTGTATCCGGCATAGGGAACCGTATAAGTATTCCGACTTTCCTCATTATCCCACTCTGTAATAAAACTGAGATAACCACCATAGAACCAGCGCTCATATTCTTTTAGTCCAACTGGCCGTTCAAAACGTACCTCCATGATGGCACTCTCCCCAGGCGCAATATAAGTTTTGCAGTTCTTGCAGGTAAGACGAGGAACAGTATTTGCAGGCACTTTTTTGTCGGACTTTGGCCAAGTAGGCAATGGAAGCTGTTTGTAAACTGCGTCGGAAAGTGTGTGATTGCGATTAAACATGGTCACTGAGTTTGCGGGCAAATGGCTTAGCGTGACCTGCATGCCCTTCCGTGTGTCCATATTGCTAATCTTCAATGGGTGGAATCCAGATGCAGCACTGGAGAGACCCTCTCTTTTAGTGTCATTGATGGATAAAATTGTTTGGTCAACATGGAAACGAGATTTGACAGCATTGTAGATGTTGACAATCCCAGCGCCGCTCTGATAGGGATTGGTCCGCTTTTTAGTTTTCTGATCATATATCGGTTTAGAAGAGGTAACTAAAAGCTCGCGAATTCGATCAACTGAAAGCTGTGGGTGTGCTTGCTTAATAAGTGCTGCTGCGCCAGAAACATAAGATGCAGCCATCGAAGTACCAGAGAGCGAAGCGTAGTTATGCTTCTTGCGAGGATATGTCGACCAAATATCTCCACCCGGTGCAGAGAGTAGAGGAACTAAGCCAAGTTCCGGTGTCGGACCATATGAGCTGAAAATCGACATTTTGCCTCCAGTCTTATTGATGATATTCTTATAATTTTTAGATACCATTGCAGTCACTGGACCATCTGAAAGGGCAGCGAGAATAAGTTTTCCACTGTCGTTGCCAAGCATAGCGATAGGAATAGTAATGCTGTCATTGACTTTCGGTGGCATTATACGGTGTTGTTCATCATAGTATAACAAACCAACTGCACCAGCATTCTGGGCTGCAATTGCTTTCTCATTAAACGTACAGTTGCCATGGGGAATAAAAGCAAGTTTACCCTTCAGCTTAGCTTTAATTGTATTGCAGCAGTTGGTGCTACCCGTAATATCCTTAGGAGCAACAACCGGAACTGGCTCTTTAAAAACAAATATGCTCTTCTTTGTCGTAACATCTATCTTGGATATAGTGTATGGTCCGATTTTTGTATGAACTAGGAGAGGTG
Source organism: Coemansia reversa NRRL 1564 (assembly GCA_002705745.1). Classification (NCBI taxonomy): domain Eukaryota; kingdom Fungi; phylum Kickxellomycota; class Kickxellomycetes; order Kickxellales; family Kickxellaceae; genus Coemansia; species Coemansia reversa. The sequence goes on from KZ303494.1 coordinate 460,539, forward strand.
CGCTGGTATAAATCCAATTGTCTACTGATCCAACGCTAATAACTCCATTGCCTAAAGAAGGCGATTGAGCAGTAAACAAACCATCGTATCCATAATCTCCAGCAGCAGCTATGACAACAACCCCATTAGCAACCAGCTTGGAAGCTACCACAGATGTAGGATCATCGGCCCAACTGCCTCCACCGATCGATAAACTAATAATATCATGACCATCCTTGTATGCGGCCTCCATAGCCTTGATAATAATTGCATCTTCAGTAATAATTTCGCCATTTGAGCCTGCACAGCTGAAAATACGATACATCCCATAGGTTGCGTTAGGAGCAACACCTTGTACTTGAAATCCGGTTGACGCCATAATCCCCGAGACATGAGTACCATGCCCATCGCAATCCATAGGTGTAGGGTTGGGTTTAATGACAAAGTTATTAGAAACACCATACTTGTCACCAATAAAATCCTCGCCATACTGCCAACGACATCCTTTTGTTTTCCAACAAGCGCCAAGATTTGGATGCATATAATCGACACCAGAATCAACAATTCCAATCATTACGCCTTTGCCATTAAGCCCTAGTTCGTTGACAACCTTGTCGAGACCAGTCTCCCGATGCAAATGTGCAAAAGTATGATTGCCAGTTCCATTGCCAGCACGAGTAGTGAGTTTGCGGATGCGGTTGGGGTAGACCTTTTTAACCCCATCAATACCAGCAAGATCGGATAGCTCAACTGAATCACCCGCAGTAATAGCCATGCCCTTGAACAAACCATTATAATGATGGTCGACAGCAATGTCAGGCATCGACCAGACTTTGAGACCATGAGTGTGTGAATCGACCTGGTCATGAAACTCGAGAATAAAAGAGTTGCTCCTAACAGGTATGCTGTCTGGATAACTGACCACTTTTCCGTCTGTAGCCCATTCAGCATAAGCAAAGCTGGCAGATGAAACCGCCAAGGCGATGGCTGAAACTAATGCCCTCATCAATCCAACTTAGCTGAGGCAATTAATAATAACGGCAGATAAGAGCTATTGTGGCTACATAGGATAAATTTGTGTTTGTTAAAGAATAAATAATATTAGAACAATTAAATGGCTGCTTTGAGTTATAAATGCAAGGTTTAATTTAAAGACATATCAAAACAAAGCCAATAACATACCTGAAATCGGGTTCTTGAAAGTAAAGTTGGCGGGAGTATATGAAACGAGATAATGAAGTATAAGGGAAAATATAGGATAGAGGGTGAGAGGGTAGACGTGATGTTTTAGAAAAGGTTGTTAGTGTAGAAGAGAAAACAAGGGTATACGGACGGATATAAGTGAGTATTCGATTACTTCTAAAATTGAAATAAAAAACTTCGGGGGGCTAGCATCTTTTTATTGCATATCAGAACCTGCTAAATCTCTATTTTTTTTTTTTACATTAGAGAGCGGCATTGGTTTTTGTAAACACAAGTGCCTATAGTGTTTTCATAGTCATGTCCGGGGAAAAATGATCGGCACCTCGGAAAAGTGCTACTAGCATCTGATTTCTTTGTAAATTAAGTATGTTAATAGTTGTAAAATAAAACTATCTGATACAAAGAAATGCATAGTAAAAAGCTTTACATAAAACAAACTGAGTTCAATAAACATGTGGAAATCTGATTGTAAAAAAAACTATCAGCAATGTTTTGCACTTACGCATCCTTCTCTATTGATTTACTTTCTTGCAATGAAGAAGTTGTTAATAAAAATCTAAGTATTGTTGAAATTAAAAGTAAAAAAAAAAAAACGTAAATTATGCTTTTTTAAAAATATTATATAATTAAGAAGCATTCTATTTACCAAAAATATAGAAATTTAAAGTAGATTGTGCTTTTGCAGCAGTAGTATCTTTAAGTATAATAAACAGCGTATGTAATAAACTAAAAGTTTTGTTTATATATTTTTCTCCAAATTTCATATGAATAGATTTATACGATATATTATGTAAAGAAATTTACAAGAAAATAATTGCACAGCTCTGGAAAAAATTTGTTTGAGACCTTATAAAATTTTTGCGTGAACATTTAAAAAAGAATCGAAACACATATCAGCCGCCTTTGTTAAAGTATAGAATGTATCAATGCTATCTATAAAATGCACTAGCCTGTCTATCTATAATCAACGCAACACAGTTTTTTTACGTTACTAAAACACAAATTCTTTGCTAAAGTTATACTTTTTGACAGCAAGTTTGTGAACAGGAACTTTGCTAATAATTGTGTAGTTGAGATAGTAAAAAATATAGCGTGTCGAATACTTAAATAATCATGCAAAAATAGGTATTACGTTGAAATATGCTGTATCATTGCATTACTTACACATAATTTACTACAACCAAAGCATATAGTTACAAACTTAATCTTTGTTGGCATCAATCATGTTGTTTGAGGATAGTGTTATTTTATTAATTTCAGCTATGTTTAACACCATAAATTTAGGCAGCTTCTTGGTGTGCGAAGGATATCTAAAGTTATTTTTACAAGTATTAGAGTGCGCTCATCAGGTTGTGAGAAATTGCTTGTGCTGCTTTTTACAACTAATATAAACCCGCTAGTATAGGATTATTATTTCTGTGCTATTTGGGGAAAAGCAAATATGAAGTGTATAAAATTTATAGGCATATGTTTTTTATCTATAAAAACTGAAGACATTTTCTAAATATCGGGACAAGCTCATGTTTTAAACTTTAGTACAAGCTTTCTGGCGCAAGTAGCAGACAAATACTACGTAATTCACGTTGTTAGAGTTGTAAATGACAAGTTTGTCTAAGTTTTATAAACAACAAACTTATAAGAGAATTACTATTCTGAGCGAAAAAACGTCGTAGACTGCTTTTTCAAGCTATTACAAACACTAGATGGCATGGAAGCATATCTAACACCTGTATACTTTAGTTTGTCTAATGAGGCTGGTCAGCCAGGAATCTTTATCTATATGAGAAATCACAAGCTCAGCTCTGTTGTAACAACAATAAAAAATATGTTTATAGTGACTTTGCATACTCCTTAAGTGGTGTTGTTTTTATCTTAGCATTTTAACACACCCATGTAGCAATTTTATCGGCAGAAATAAGAAAATATCAACATAACCATGTCAAGAAATAGAATATTGAATATTGTTTAAGCATTTATTTGCACACATTGACCAGTATTTTTCATAGTTTGACACCAGTATGCAGTGTTGCACTTAAATAGGGTTTTATGATATCTTTACTGTATGTGTGCTACTGAAGAACTTTTTGGTAATAAAGAATGTGTTGGAAGCATTCACATGTTAAATACAATTAAAGCCCTACTAGTCCAAATGAATATTTTAGATACGCTAGTTGAGCACTATTCAGAACAAAGCATAATATTGATTGTTCAAAGTCATTATACAGAGATGGCAAAGTGTATTTCACACGTATCTTCCATATGCATTTTTTTTTTGAAAAACTTTTAACATTCTTTTAATATTCACCTTTTACTATTACAATATAATTGTAGATAAAAAAAATGGTAATAATCAAATGTATTAGTTTCATAAACAAACCACTAATTCTATCTGTCAAGTTGATTAATAAATGCAAAAGCAATAGACTTATCCACACCACTATTAACTTGGTCGAGTGCACTGTGAACTTGATCTAAAAGATTTTGGTATTTTATTCTTTCATTGGCAAACTTTCCATTCAATTCAAATATTTGCTTTTGTGATTCCTGCATTTGTTGAAACATTTGTGTCTGCATATTTTTAATAATTTCAACAAAAGGGCGTTCATTATAATCCAATACTTGTCTATTTTGAGGCTGAGAGTTACTAGGCCTACCATCTCTATAACATATAACTCTTTGTCTGCTGCTGCTATTGCTGCTGTTTATTCTGCTAACCATAGTATTTCTAGTTATCACCTGTGTGTTGGTTTGCGATGCTTCCTGTGGCTGCAATGGTTTGGCTTTTTGTATAGACTGTGCAGCTACAGAATTTAAGGTAGATCTGGTAGAAGGCTGTGGCTCTGATCTACTTTGTGTGGCAGAGTTGTCATTTAAATTACACTCAAGCATATCATCAGCTACTCTTGCAGATGTATGATAAGAAGACTGCTGCTGTGGTATCACAGTTGAATTTAGAATGCTTTGGGCCAATAGGTCTCGAGCACGAAATGCCTGATTATAACTTTGCTGCTGTTGCTGCTGATGTCTGAGTTTGCTAGTATTGCGTTTATGCTTGTTAAAATCTGCTGTAACTTTTTCAAGTAGATCGTTAAAAACAGCATGTTTATCATCCTGTGCAATAAAAATATGTGAGCGCAGACTTTTTCTTCTGTTTTCTAAAAGTCGGCTAAATATATTCTGACACCGACGACCAGTTATATCATAATTACCATTATTCTCTGAATTGAACTTTTCAGCAACTTTTTGCCAAGCTTCTAATACATAACCATATCGAGCTGTAAAGGGTCGCAATTCAAGCACTGCTTCGAGTAGCCGCAGTGTTTCTGGTCCATTCAAGCGTTGGAAAGATTGTCTGTGGTGATTTCCTTCAGTCGAATTTGGTCCTGCGTTTTTTGTTGAAGGCATAATAAAAAACTAATAGTAAGCTAAAGGTAAAGTGCAAGGATAAAAGAGAAAACAGTTGCAAATAAAGTAAAAAAAAGCTCCACTAGAGGAAAAAAGTTAAGATGTAGATACAGTTAAAACGTAGTGTTTAAAAATAGACACAAACATTTTATGAAAAAAATTTTCTTGCTCTAAAAAGTAAAATTGTTTGAGACCTTTTAAAACATTTTACAGAAACATTTTACAGAAACAATTTACAGAAACAATTTACAGAAACATTTTACAGAAACAATTTACAAAAACACTTAACCCATATCAGTCACGTTTATTGTAGATGACGTTTGCATCCTTTACATTATTTTTACCCTTAAGCATTCTTAAGCACCCTCCTTCTAAAACTCATGCACTTGCATAGCTACAAACACTCCCAGTTTGTTTTTTAAACACCCTACAAGCGCACACATATAGTATACCTACTCAAACCTCCTCCACAACACACACAGTAGACATAACTGGTTTTCTATAAAGTCTAATGCATCCAACAGCCCTCTAAGGTATAATAATTACATTGAACTATGAAGGATCTATCTTTTTGTTACAACATAATGCTTATATTGCCTCAAAATTCTTTATTTTATACCATAGTACTTTTGTATTGCTTCTCACTTTGAGTAAGAAAATCATTATTGAGAAATATTGTCATAAATTATCTGAAATACATTAATAGTTAATGCAAATATAAGTACTTGCATTTTAATGTCTACACAATATTAGTTGTATATTTTTTTATTTTAATTATATATCCGGAAGGTTTTTTTTTGTAAATAAAATTATAAATTTGCCCATTTAATATATTTGCAACAATTGTATCAGGTTTGTAAAAAAAAAAAAAAGCTAATGAAAAAGAATATCTTTTTAAAAGTAAAATCTAAATCGCCATAAGAAGAAATATTCTAAACCGCAAATTTATTTGCGTGGCCATACACAAGTAGTTTCCTTACGAGTAAACGATTCAACATATCTGCGTTGTAAAACAGGGAGCATAAGGCCTAAAAATCCAGCAATAATAGACAACACACCGCTAATTGCTGAAAGCCTTGCAACAGAACTACCTTCAATGACCAAATAATTAAATTTTATAGCAGCTGGTGTAGTAAACAATAAAGCAGGAGCACATGCAGCAATTACAAGTCCTGTAGTAGTAGCCAACCGTTGCATACCAAACATCTGTGCAATAGCAGCAGGTAGTACTGAAGTCAAAGTACCTGTAGTAAGACCAAAAACAACTGCAAAAACATATAGTGGTGTAATGGAAGTAGATGGCGTATACATTGCAAGTGTAAATAATCCAAGAATAACTTCGCTTAATCCCAGTCCTGCAATATATCCAAATTTATCGGCAGCAGTGCCACCCAGAACCATTCCAACCAACAATGCTGCACCAACAGTATATAAAACACCACCAATATTATTTTCTGCACCTGCCATACGAGCAAATATTGGTAGACACAGCAATTGTGCAAAACGAGCAGCAGCAGCAAACAGAGCCATAGCCATTAGTGTCAGTATGCGTAGATCACTCAAAACACTTTGCCAACGCATAATAACTGGATTATTTAACTTCACACTTGTACGCAGACCAAATGCTGAAACCAAGCCAAGTATAAGAGTGGTTAATGTTTGTACATAAAGACACATAGTTAATCCACAATGTTGCAATATAGCATTATAAGCAGGAATTAATGTTAATACACCAAGTCCAGTACCAGCGCCGAGACTACCTAATGCTGCAAAGCTACTCATCAGCGTGCCTATCAACACAGCATATGTTGACGACAAATGTACACCAGCAAAGGAATTCTGACCACGAGCAGGATCAGTCAAAGAAACTGGCTCAACACGACTTGCATTAGCAATAAAATAAGCCTCATATATCGGATAATTAATCAACGTAGATAGTGAAACAAAACAAGCAAGAAATGCCCAACACACCACCCACCAACCATATTTACTATCCATACGATAAAATTCCCAATCAACCGAATCCCTTTTATGTGATTTCTCATTGCGCCACGTTGACTTTGTATCCGAATGATTCTTCGTAGATGACATTCCACGGACATTTTTTAATGAAACATTATAGAGTGTTTGATGAGAGTCTGTAGACAATGCTCTAGAAGCTTTATAAATTTTTTCAGGTCGTGTTATCCAAGCGTCACTGAATAATGTTCCCATACTAGATTGTCGTCTATTACGCTCATAATTATTTTCATTATGACTAGGGTTGTTTTCTAAAGGTATCTGTGATGTGAGAATTGTACGGAGTGACATTTGTCTCATTAGTTTACGTGGACCACGAAGTATTTTAGACGGCGATATCTGTCGCTTATGTGGTTTACTAGAAGGTATTGGATAAATTTCTGTCGATTCCAGTGGATGAAGTTGTTTGCTTGGACTAATCATATGAGGACAATTCACAGGATCCTGAAGCGATATTGGTTTTGGTAAATTTCTGGATATTGTTAAATGATCATCATCTTCACTACCACTACTTTCTGCATCCAACCACTGACGATATATTTCCACTGCAGATATACTACTTTTATCTGAATATGAATTATCACGTCTCATAATAATAATAAAGTGTTGTCGAGTATTTTTTTTTTGTATATAATATAACGGCTTTAAAAATACATAAAATAAAATAGACTGGTAGTAAAAAAAAAAAAAAAAGTAGAAATAACAAGCATGATTATGATGTTTTATTCCTTAAATTTCCTTTCCAAGCCTAGCAAACGCTAAATGCTAGAACATTATTTTTTGCATAAACGCATAAAAAATTTTATTCATAGGTGGCGTACAAAACACTAAGCGAGGCAATAAAAAGAGTTTGATTAAAATAATGCATCAGAAAGATCAAGCAAGCCACTGCTTAAGTTGATCAATCTGGGCCTTTACAGTAGCACGACTGGTACCACCAATGGAGCTGCGTCTATCAACGCTCTTCTCAAAGTCCCACGTCTGCATAACATCCTTCTCAAAAGACGGATGCAGCGTTTTCAAATCTGCTACCGACAAATCGCTAATCTGACACGAGCGATCCTCCGCCATCTTCACAGCCGCACCAGAAATGTGATGAGTCTCCCGGAACGGCACTCCCTTACGTACAAGATATTCAGCTAAATCTGTAGCCAACATATCTGCTGTCAAACTACCCCTCATCTTATCCGGATTGATCTACTTGAATAAATAAATAAAAAAACACAGAGTATATCAATGTTATGTTAGCAACGAAGCATTCAGGTATAGAAAACCCCCAATTGTTAGATTATTCTTCTAGAAGGCGTTTTAAAAAAAAACACAAATGTAGTGGATCAGATTAAAAGGCAAATTTTGTATCCATGCTGCCCGATGTGAAAAAAAGGCAATCATAAAGACTAATCATTAATGCGCTCATCATATTACAAACATCACAAGTAGTTTAGGAATTAGAAACATATCCAACATCACATACAAATAAGCTTACCTTTAGTGTAGCAATAACAGCAGCAGTAATCTGTAGTGAACCAGAAAGTGTATCAACAGCATCAAACATTGGTTCCTTATCTTCTTGCATATCCTTATTATAAGTGCTAGGCAAACCTTTGTAAGTCATCATAAACCCACTCATCCCACCAAAAACACGTCCACACTTTCCACGAAGAAGCTCCAAACTGTCAGGGTTCTTCTTCTGCGGCATCAGACTACTACCAGTGCTGTATGCATCGGCAAGCTTTACAAACCCAAATTCCGCTGTAGAATAAATAATCAAATCCTCTGCCAAACGGCTCACATGCACCATTGTCAGAGAAGAGTGAAATAACAGCTCTGCAACAAAGTCACGGTCAGATGTGCCATACAGCGAATTGGGAGCAACAGAAGCAAATCCAAGCTCCTTCGCCAGCCACTCGCGATCAACCTGGAAAGGGTTCCCAGCCAGAGCACCGGATCCCAGGGGCAGCTGCGCAACGCGTGGTAAAAACTGCTCAAAACGCACAGCATCCTGTTGGAACCAGAACGCATAGCTAAGCAGTAAATGTGACCAGCGAATAGGCTGAGCGCGCTGCAGATGAGTGTATCCAGGCATTAACACATCCACATCAGACTCAGCGCGTTGCACCAATGCCCCAACCAATGTGCGCAGATAACCAATAAGTGCAGTAACTTCGTCACGCAGCCACAGACGCATATCAGTCGCAACCTGATCATTACGTGACCTACCCGTGTGTAGTTTACCAGCGACGCTTCCCACCAACTCGCTCAGCCGCCGCTCATTGGCTGTGTGAATATCCTCATCACCTGGACGCAGCTCAAATGTACCTTCCTGCCATTCTCTCAGCACTGCAGAAAGTCCTTTCTCAAGAGTCTTCTGTTCGGCAGCAGTCAAAATACCTTGACGCTTTAAAGCCTTGGCGTATGCTTGCGAGCCTTGAATGTCTGCTGCGTGTAGACGACGATCAAAGTGGATGGACTCGTTAAATGCTTCCATTAACGGATCAGTTCCTCCTGAGAACCGACCTCCCCAAAGTTTTTTTGCCTCTGGCATATTTTTTTTTTTTTTACCTCACTATTTTGGGAGCCTTGGTAGTACAAGCTAAAGTTTTTATATAAACTATAATAATATTGTGATATTAGAATGTAAAGAAGAGAAAAGAGGCGCTGAAAGGAACCGAGCAGGAGGGTGAAACAGACTTGTTCTTAAATCGTCATAAAAAAAATATTTTTTTTTTTTTTACCCGGGCTTTTTAGTGATTCATATGATCTATTGATTAAGGGAAATCTAATGAAAAGAATCTATTATTCCTGTTTGGGTGGATGGGTGGGAGAAAGAGAAATGTTGGTGACTCAGCGCAGAGATTCATGGTCTGAGTTTGGTTTAAAGATATTGCGACGTAGCCAAGGAAAGCGCGATGGATGGTTCTGCTGCTGATGAGCGGTATCTGCAGGAAAGTGCATGCTTAATGATTCCAGCGACGTATTTCCACTGACGGTCTGTGCGTTGTCTGATCCCAACTGCATGCTGAGCATCCAATTCGACATGCTACTAACCACACTCTGCCCACGCTGACGAGAAGCCATCACGGAGTCTTCATCCATATCAGACTGCGTTGCCGGAAGTGTCGTTGGTGGCATCGGCCAGTTGGCGCGCGAGAGTCTTGAAACCGAAGAATGAACTCGACGCAGCAGATGCTGTGGAATACCCAGCGCTTCCTGCACGCTGACGTTACTGATGCTCACAGGTAAGCGACTTACACCGCCAATGGTGTGCAGAGCCTCAGTCCACTGCGTGCAGCACTCACAACTGTCAACATCGAATCCCAACAACACTTCGGTTTCCTCATTGCTATCCTCTTCAGATGTGCGCAGAATGCAGATCACAAACACAGTTTTATTCCCGCATGTCTCGGACATTGTGTGGATGCGTGTGTTGCGCAGGTCGATGCTGAATGACGCTGTTTCGGCCATGGTTTTCTCGTCGGATGGTCCGTCGTAAGTACCTTTAAACGCAAACAGCGTATCGGGCACTACTACGCAGAGTACTTGCTCCTGCGTATCTGTAATGATGCTGGAATTATCCCAATCCCCGTCGCTCTGCTGTCCGCCCACACGAACTTTCACTATGCCCATAAAACGCTGATCGTGTTGCGCTATCTCGCACACAGGCGAACAACGTCCCTGTGGTCGATGATGCACGAGTGTTGTTGTTGCTGCGCTCGCCACTGACAACGTGTCCTCTGAAACACGTGTGCTGGGCCCCACAGCTGACAAAGATTTCCACTGTCGCTCATGTTTATCGGCCGCACCTCCACTGCCGCAACTTTTGCCGCTTTCGATGCTGCTACCGCTGCTGATTGTAATGTTAGTAGGCAGCTTGAACTCTGTCTGCACCTTTCGCAGCTGCCTTCTCCAGTAGTCATAGTCTACCGTATTCAGCGTGCAAAACACATGCACATCCTTGCTGCCGTCACACTTGATAAGCAGTGGTGCTCCGGTGCCGCACAGCTGCTGGTACGCCCCTGACCACGAGAGCGTCTGTGCCGAGGACGACACCGAGAGTGCAGGTGATGATCCTCCAGAGAACTGCTCGCTAGTAGATATTTTCTGGTCGCTCCTCCCATGCTGGTCCATCAGTCTGAAGCCGCCTGCCAGATCCACCACAACTAATGGCGCGTCACGTGTACTGCTGACCATCCGAAGTCCCATTCGGAGCCTTCCGGGGCGTTTGTAGCACGCCAGCGTTGTGCCATGCAGCTCCAGCCAGCACTGTCGCCACGCCGACGCTGCGCCCTTATTTTGCATATAAAATACCGGCCCTTCTCCCTCCACCTTCATCTTTTCTTCTGGCTTGCTTATGGAGCTGTTGCTTGCCTTGTGTCGGATGCTGCCACACAATGACGGCGTCGACACAAACGCTGTATGATTCTGCAGCTCAAGTCGGGCGCCATTCGATAACATGTATCGCGATAACGGCATCTCTGCTTCCAACCATTGCTCATGTACTGGCCAATACAATCCGTATTGGTCCCGCGTACCACTGCTGCTATGACTGCTGTCAGTGCTCGTCACAGACCGCACACTCACACTTGCATCATCATCTCCCATCTCCCCGACTCTTTCCGAGCTTTGCGTGTCCGTCGGCTGTGTAGCTCCGCGCTTCATAATCTCTTGCCACACTCCAAATCGCAACATGCACAGGTCCCGCGCTTGCTCCACCAGAATCCCTGGCGGAAATACAATACGCTTCCTAGTGTCTCCCTGCACATAATGTACATGGACCCAGACTGTTTGATCTCCTAATTGCTTCGAACTCCCATTGGTTGGTCCTAATGGCTGCACTGATGTCTCTGCGAGCTTGCTCTTGGGTAAAGTTATCGGTGTTGGCGTACTTTGGTGGTTAGCTTTTAGTGCGTGTCGGTACATGGAACCTGATGGCAGCGATGATGCCCGCGCATCTTCTGCTGTCCTTCCACTTTGCTGCACCCGCGCAAGTGTGCCGCTGGTCTTTTTCGAAAGACCACTCTGCGGTTTACTCTTCATCTCGAAAACGCTGCTTTTGCTGCTGGCAATGCTGCTACTATCGCTGCTTCCGCTACTGCTCTTGGTACCAGATACTCCACGAATATTAATCACTGTAATTTCCCGGTTGTCGTCTGCCTTCTTTCTTGACCTACTCATTTGCGTACTCTCTGAGGGTTACTCAGACCAATAGTGCGGCTACACTTATCTAGTGTGGACTATTAAACAGGCTTTAACAATAATATGCTGCTTAATGTGAAATAGAGCAAAATACTAAAATAAAGAATGACTTGCAGTACCTTTTAAAATAATATTTGCAGGAAAAAAAAAGGGCTTGTCAATGTCTGCATGGATAGCCCAAAAGACTGGCGGACCACGGAATGCTTCAGGAAAAAAAAATAAAAAATAAAATAATAAACGTTGTTGTAATGGTGTGCTTCTGCTGTTAACAACAGATAAAATTAATAGAATGAGCAGTGTGTTGGAAGAGGTTTCGGATTCAATGGCTGAAAATATCTATGTTTACTGAAAAAGAAAATCCCGCACAATGTCTGCATTGATCTGAGCCAAACCAATTCCTGGAGTCTGACCTTCAATACCATTGTTTGCTTTTGTCTTTGTTTTATGATGTCGACATGTGGCTCTACTTTTCTGTCTAAAAAATAAATCCGCAAAAAGAAATTGCAGCGTAACTTGCGGCGTCGTATCCATTCAATAATACATTACCATTTCCTAAAACAAAATATACAACACTCCCACTCCTCTCCAGTTTATTGTCTGACTATTCCGTCTGTAGAGAATTGAACAACGTACCCCCCCCCCATTTATCGCTTTTAATGCAATATCCCCCCAACCACCTTTGTCGTGTAACGTCGTGCTGAACTACAAAACATTTCACCGCATGTTTTTATCTCTACATTTAAAAAAAAACAATACCAAGAACATATCACTTACCTTTGTATCATTACATGGCTTGTGTTAGTATAAAAAAGCACACATCTGTTTTTTAATTGAAAGACTAGTAAGGAATGATGGCAATGTTTTTGGTCGTAGATTTCAAACAATGGTTCCATTTGTGAACGCAAAGTTCGTGTTGCCGTTGAATTTCTGTGTTACAATTTTGTTCTCTGTCTGCTCTACTATGCATGCGTTAGTTTCCTGAAACTTGTGCCACATTAGACAGATAAAGACATTTTATTTTATCTCCGTTGCAAAAACCCGAAAGCGCCACTGTGGCTTTTTATCCTTCAAACTATTTCCGTTTGCCTTTAAACCCCTCACAATCAAAATAAGAGAACAATTGCTATGTCATTTTCTAAACATTCAACCGCACTTGAACTTTTTCAGATTGTTTTTATATCAATTATAATACATCCACACGCCAACATTGTATTAAACCCGACAGGATTCTACGTTGTGGCAGAGAATATTATCTTGTCAAATTTAAAATAAAAAATTATCAACTACATTTTACCTTCTGAGCCACAGTTACAGCGGCTAATTGTTAATATGTGCATATTCACTCTTTAAATTGTTCTTTTGGTTTATTTACATAGCACTATAAAACAAGTTACCCATACAGTTCACCAATAATACGAGAACTAAACCTACACTTTTATTTTTATAATATTATTCTGAACTCTGCATTTTTTAAACCTGTTCTATCGGTAATATGCATGTGCTTTGCTTTTTAAGACATAAAAAAACTAAAATATTGCCTAGTTCTGGTATTAGTTACAAATGGAAATCAATAATATAAAACTATTTTTCTTTTTGACAGAGATGGTTAAAACCGAAACTTTTTTCGGCGCAACTTTTTATAGACCTTCCTAGCATAAGCATATACTGATGGTAAATTTTAACAAGCTCTCCGCATCTGCCACTGTGCCCCCAACTAATGCTTAAAGTTTGCAATGTTTGCGGAATTTCCAACTCCGCGCCATATACAATTTCCGGATATACATTATCAAAAATTCAGCTAGAATACGTAGATGTAAAATAATACTTGATAATACAAAGATAAAGTTTAAACTTTATAACAGCATGGTAGCTTTACGTAGAAAACCTGTTAGTTGCAATAAACTGCGTATAACAGTAGCCAATGCGGATTTTACGCAGTCAATTTATAAAAAAAAAAAGTTATGTGTGTAGCATTAAGCCGTGGGAAATATACTTTTGGCAGATAACAACTGCCTTTAAAAGCAGTTTTTTTTTTTGAACTAAATGTTTCCTTTCCACATTGTCAAATATGAAAAAAGACGTTTTGGTCTGTCTCTGGTTTTTTTTTTACTCCCAATACCTTTGTTATAATAGATGGGTATGCACTATATCGACATTTTACTATAAAGCAGCTTTTATTTATTAATCGTTACATTACAAACAATGAATACAATTACATGTGTTTATTTGATTAACACAATAGTACTAATAATTGCATGTGCATTTGCACAAGAAGATGAGTTACCCAGTGACTTGTCTCATAAGGCTTTAAATAATGAAACTTTATTAAAATCCAGTCGATCATATACGCTGACAGCATTAATATTTATGGTAATTGTTTTTCTTTTTAACCATCGTGTACGTGTGACAATTATTTTTGCATACAATTGTTTTATTCGGCCGCTTGGACAGAACACTACACAACAAGGGCGTCTAGATAAATTTTACAAAAATCAGGCAAAAGTATATGATGTTACACGCAGTCGCCTTTTACGAGGTCGCCGTACAATGCTTAGACTATGTGCTGCAGAAGTTCAGAAGAATACCACGCACAAACAAGGTCTTGTATGGATTGACCTTGGTGGAGGCACAGGATGGAATATTGAGCAAATGTGCAAGTATCTTGACAACAACCTATTTAAACGTATTTACCTAGTAGACCTCTGTCGTCCGCTGTGTAACATTGCAGAGCAGCGGTTTAAAGAAAAAGGATGGCATAATATTCGAGTAATATGTCAAGATGCCAGCCATTTTGTTCTTCCTGTTGAAGATTCAGAAAACGGTGCAGACCTCATCACTATGTCATATTCCCTATCAATGATCGACAACTTTTACTCTGTTATTAGTAATGTTAGAAAACTATTGCGGTCTCAGTCTGGAATTTTTGGCGTGGTTGATTTTTATGTATCAGACAGTAGTGACATGGCGGTAAATCATTCTAACGCAATTGGCAGCAGTAGATATAAATGCAATTGGTTTACACGTGTATTCTGGCAGCACTGGTTTGAGTTAGATCATGTTTATCTTTATCCAAGCCGCCGCAACTATTTGGAACATTGTTTTGATACACTAAAAGTTATCAATGAACGCAACCACTTTATTATTCCCTATCTGGTTCAAATTCCATACTATATATGGCTTGGGGCAAATTTATCCCCTTCTAAAGAAAATAATTCCAAAGTTGAAAGTAGAAAAGCTCTAAAACAGATGCCGACGCGCTTCAGCATACATTCTCCATTAATAAACAACAAAGGATGGACTCGTTTTCCTTATAATGCATCTGGTCCTGAGCATGTTCAGTTTAAAACTTATATTTATGGTTTTACTTGGGAAGATCCAAAGGTTGATATTGATTTTCTTGATCTGCAGAGTGGCGACAACATAATGGTTATTACCTCAGCTGGTGATAATGCTTTAGCTTATGCAACACAAGCAGAAAAGCTAACCATTCACTGTGTTGATATGAACCCATGTCAAAACCATCTATTTGAGTTAAAACTTGCAGCACTATGTACAATGGATTATGAAGGGTTTTGGAAAATGTTTGGTACTGGAAAACTAAGCGATTTTGAAAGAATTCTTGATCTAAACCTATCATCGTTCCTATCGCTTCCATCATATGAATACTGGCGTGCAAACACTAGTGTATTCAACCCCTCGCATAATAGCATATTCAAGAAACTGACACTATTAAGTAGTGACAACCTGTACACTACTGGTTACTCTGGGTTTGCATTGCAATGCTTAAAAGTTGTCGCAAAGTTACTCGGTGTAAATGATAGTATTCAACAAATGGCACTTGAACAATCACTTGATTCTCAAATTATATTATGGAATCAGCACATTTTTAGAAGACTGATGCAAAGCTTTGCGGTTCGTTTGCTCGACAATCGCATTGCCATGTGGCATTTAATGGGAGTACCAACAAACCAATGGAAAATGTTACATAATGAAGGCTCAATGTCACAGTATGTTCGAGATACCATTGATCCAGTGGCTACCTCAACCACATTTTCACAAGAAAATTACTTTTACCATTTGCTAATCAAACAGCAATACTCACGTCATTGTTGTCCGGAGTATCTTACAAAAACAGGGTTTTGTAAATTAAAGCAAGTCACCAGTGATCCGACTCATACAACATTTTATATCCACACTGCAACTATTATCGACACTCTTCAAAAAATGGAGCCTGGAACACTGTCCAAGGCTGTTTTAATGGACCATATGGATTGGTTTGCACCAAATGAAGCTGAGTTGGAGATTAAAGCATTGTGCCGCGCGCTAAAGCAAAATGGTATGGTGTTATGGCGTAGTGTGGCTCGCATACCTTGGTATATTTCTAACTTTGAAAAGAATGGATTTGCTGTAGAAGCACTGTCTATTCGCCAACCAAACACACAAATTGCACTTGATAGGGTTAATATGTATGCTAGTCTGTATAAGGCAACTAAACTATAGTATTAGAACTACCCAGATTAATTGTGTTGAGGACGCTACTACTTTTTTTAGCCTAAATAGTTAAGGTGTAAAACCACTTAAAAAACTGTTAAAAATAATTGTTATAATTGCTTTCAATATAATGACCGACCTGCTACACGCTATATAGCATAAGCTTGTTATACTAAATACGAGCTACTTGGCTACATTTTATAGCATCAGTTTTTTTTTATAATTTGCAGCTAGGCATTGTTTTTCAGATAATAGTTTTCTGAATAACGTGCAAAATACAATACATTTTTATAAAAGTAACAAGTACCCGATAAACTTACCTATTATGAAATGTTTAGTTTGTTAAAAAAAAAAACATTCCCTCATTTTCTTGTATTCTAAGCACATTTTCTTTAAAATATTTTGTAAAGAATAAACGCTTATATTGTGTACGGCATTCTAATTAAAATATGTGTAATATAAAAGTGCCAAAAATGTCTAGATAAAAATAAAACTAAATCATCAAAAAGCGCGGCTTGGCAGCAAAGCGCAGCAAAATGTAGGCAATAATGTAGAATCCTATACCGAGAGCTAAATTAATTACAATAGTTGCCCATATTGGCACAGCATCAAGAGCGTATGACTCGATGACATCTGCACCGGTTTTGTAGCAGGATGTGTTGTCAGTGGCAAGTAAATTCTAGTCCGTTAAACTCGTTCTGCATAAGACCCGAGTAAGCGTAAAAGATAATGCAAACATACTTAATCCAGCGCAGTACAGGTGTAATTGCGTCAGCATTGGCTAGGTTCCCTGAAAAAATAATAAAAAAGGATATGCTGACAGGGGCAATAGTCGTGGCAATATCAATCCGATCGACAAGCATGGCCATCATAAAAGCATAGCCGATGGAACAGAATAACATGGCAAAGTTAACGGCCATAGTAATAAAATACTTGCCTGCGTGGTACTGTAGATGTGCGATAAAGTATATGCCAGTGTGCATAATCGTGTAAGGAACAAAGATCACGGGCACAAAACTAAATATCCGCGCAAAGAAATATGTAGTCATCCTATACGTACCACTCGACCGCTCACGAAACAGAACACTGCGCCCAGTCATAATTATCACCATAACTGGAATAACAACAGGAAAGGCTTGCACAAGAACAAGAAAGAACAGCGTACCAATACGGTTCTGTACTGATGCTTGGTCTTTCTTAAGCTGGAAAAAGACAAAGCCTATAAACAGCATCAATATCAAACACTGCACGGCCAATCCCCACACAAAAGCCCCGTTACGCATAGTAATTTTCCAATCGCGCTTGAGAAGTACAAGCATTTCGCTAAGCCAGCTGTTCATTGATGGTGGCTCGGTCAGCACCAAATTTGCTTGTTCCTCAGTAATGTCGCTGACAACTTTGCTGCTGTTTGTGCTGGCTGTGCTTCCGCTCACTGTCAGTGCACCGCTGGCGCCCGAAATTTCTTTGTCAGAATTTGGTAGCAGTTTAGCGCCACCATCTCGAAACTTGACAAACAAATCAGCCAAACCCTGCACACGTTGCTCGCTTTTCTGCATTGCCTCGGTTGATGCAAAATCAATGGTCATAAGGTCAATAAAGAAGTTACCTGGATTAGAGTTGGTAGACGGATAACCAATGTTCTCAAAGTATGGTACAGCTTGGGTTGCAGGGCCCATGTACACCAACTTGCCCTGCGCCAACAGAATAAGTTTGTCAAATTGTGCAACCATTTCGGTGCTGGGCTGGTGAATAGTCATTAACGTGCACAGGTTGCGCTTGCGGGATATCTCCTTAGTCAGTGTCACGACCATTTCGGCGGACGATGAGTCCAGCCCAGATGAGGGCTCGTCCAGCATTAAAATGGATGGATCCGTCACAAGCTCAGCGCCAATGCTCACGCGTTTGCGCTCACCTCCAGACACACCGCGCATGCCTTCGCCACCGATTATTGTGTCCTTGACGTGCGAAAGCCGCAACTGTCGCAAAACGGTGCTTACCCGCTCCTTTTTATCGTCAAGTGAATATTTTTTATTGGGCAGTCGCAGTTGTGCAGAAGCCATCAGCGTCTCTTCAACTGACAACGACGGGTACATCAGATCGTCTTGCTCTACAAATGCCAGCATGCGTTTAAATGTGTGCGGATTGCGCTTGCCGCCCTGGAATTTAATGTCTCCCTCTAGTCGTCCGCCCTGCACGCGCCCCGAAAGAATGCTAAGCAATGTAGTTTTTCCCGCTCCTGACGAACCCATGATAGCAACCAGCTCGCCTGGGTATATGCTGCCACTGAGGCCATGAAGGATGCGTCGTGTGCCACCTTTTGTTTTAACATCATAGTTTAGATTGTCCCAGCGGAGAATTGGCTGCGTGCCTTGTATTTCCTTATCATCAAATTCATTGATATTGGACATTGTAGATAATTTCCAGTTTTTTTGCAAAAACAAATAAATAAAAATTAGTGGATTAGCAGATCTCGTGGCGGATATTGTTGGTTTTTTTTAACAAAAAGTTGCGGCGTTCATATTGTCAATAAAAGCACAGTACCCTTCTACTTATGTTTTATGCTATATCTGATGTTACTCTACATTATTGCAACACTTGACTGCAAAAAAAAAGGATTACTAATACATCGTATAGAGTGGCTTATTATTAGATTGTGTACAAAAAACTGCTTCTGCTATATTTATTGCCAGGAAATAAAAGGTGTTGATTTGTAATCACTCCTTGGGGCTGCCTCGGTGTTGGCAAAACAGATGATGATAATACATTGTGGTTATTCCCCCACTTAAATATCCTGTTTTCTTTTATGTTGGGAGTAATTGTTTAAGTTGTGTGTAAATCTTTATATAGATATCTTCTTTGTTAAGTAAATTATCGCAAACCCCGAATTGCCAACAACCGAAAAAGTCATGCCTTTTGCAAAATTTTGATTTGTCAGCAGCATATTTTTAGCATGTAAAGATTTGTGATTGGTCAATGCCAATCTTGTGATATCCAGGATACTCGGTTGTATTTTGCCCGAGCACTGTTACATAGCATATTTATCGGCTGCCACATAATTTGGAAAAATCTTGTAAATTGCTAATAAGAACACAGTCTACATTGTGGTTCTGCTTTATTGATGTTTGCTTAAGCACACGTCATTATCATTGTTGTAATCTTACTTTATTCTTTTTTTTTTTTGTGATTTATGGGGGGTGCTGATTTAACTTGCGCTTTTAATATAGTAAGCGACGCAAGAAAATCTTTTTTGATACTTAAACAATAAATATAAATTAAACATTTCTAATATAAGCGTCGAAATTAAAAAACTCTAAGAAAAGAAGCTATATGTAATTGCCATATTAACCATTAGTCATAAAGTAAAAAAACATCGACAAGTTAAATATGGCTTATTTCTCTAAAAAATATACTTTGAATAGCTTCTCTGGGCATATTCACGATATTAACAAAATTCGTAGCATTAAACTTAATTGATTTATTAACACCTTGCCATAAATTAAATAAAAAAAAGGAATATCATAAGGGAATGTGAAAAATTCAATTACAGGTTTTAAAAAGATCTCAAAAAAATTCTTTTAAAGTAAAAATAAAAAGAAAAAGAATAAGCAGAAAAAACTAATCCTTTAGTACTGCATCTGCTTTATCAATTGGTGTAAATGCCAACACGTCAATTATCTCTTAGATTAAATGATTATTGTGAATAGATTGGGGTGTTCTGTATATTCAACATAAGAAAAATCCGTTTTTTACCGAGCGGTGTTAAAAGCAATGAATAGATGAATAAATAAAAGTAAATTTTTATATATACTTTAAAAATTGACAGGAGGACAAAGAAACATAAATCTGCAAATCAAAAGTCCAACATCTTCCAATAAAAGAAAGAAAGAAAAAGCTGGGGCGCTTTATTAACAAAACAGAAAAGAATGCCAGTAAAATGGCTAATAACGTAGAATAGCAAGAAAGACAAGGCCACTATTTTTTTTTCTTTATTTTCATACTTGCTTCTTCAAAAAATTGTACCACTATTACAAAAACACACAACATCTACTTTCTCTATTAGTATTGCAAACAAGTATAATGAACCTTGCTCCAGTATATCGACAATATAAACCAAGTATGCCCACAGCGGCATTGCTCGCAAAAAATACAACAGAATTGATAAAAACTAAATGTGAATTAACTAAAGAAGTACGTCTGCATATGTCTCTCAACACATATCTTCGGTTCCGTTTGCGAGAACAGTATGTGTACTACTACACAACTATAGAAGATATATATGATATTCTACAACCATTATGCAATAAGCTCAAAGAATGTGTTGGTGCAAATAAAGGCGTTTCTTTTATAGAACATGCTGGAGTTGTTGTAGTACAAGCTGGTGATATAATTAAAACTCGTCATGGACATGGTCAGTTTATTGAGCTGTTGAGAATGGAGTTTATGGACTTCTACATTGATTTTATAAACGCAACTTGATAATGAGTCGCTAATTTGACAAAACCTGAAGAGTGAATGTGGCTTGGCTACATCAAATAACCAGATTAACTCTGAAATCTTAAGGATATAACTATAACTATAAATAAACATAAGCACAATTAAAAACATTTTTATGTGTTGCACCGCTAATAAGAAATCTGATTTAAAAAAATTGATGGTTAGCAGATAAACCACTAAAACCTTGCATCTTTAGCACTAAGTTGAGTCTATTGGCCATGCTTTTGACACAACCAATCGGACATTATTCAAAAAGCAATGCTTACTTTTGTAGCAAAAATGTCTTCACTGCAATATTTTGCGATAACAGCGTTGCTGTCTGCCGCTCGGGGCAAAATGTTATTAATCCTTACTTGGTATAATGTTTACACTAACGGTAGAGATATAGTTTTTGCACTTAAGACAGTGCCTTATAATTAGAATTTGTGTTTTTTTTTCTAAGTTTATTGTTTTTTTTTTTAAAAAAATTGCTATAAAAATAAAACCTATAACAAAAATGTATGGTATAAACAATGCCAAGTTAAGCATAATAGTGTAGTTGTTTGTTTAAAAATATTTAATAGTTGAAAATCTTAGACAGACAGAGAGACAAACATATGTTACAAAGTAATAAGCAATTATCTAAAAATGAGATTTTATTTCTCGACAAGGAGTAACTAAGCAACAGCCGTTTTGGCGCTGCTCTTATACTCCTTGTCTGTTAACTAAATGCTATAAAATTTGCTAAAACGCTAAGTATATGCTTCGAGCAATTGCTTTGCCTCCGAGCTTTAAGCCCGGCTGCAATACATAAAAGTATTTTATAAAAAGTTTAAAAAAAAACCCTCTCCCATGCACCTTCGGCGCCGGATCTGGTTTATTGGCCATACCATCGGCTAGACCAATAGGCACTTCTTAGTATACAATGCTCTATTTTGCGATGGCAGCATTGCTGCCTCCCTCTCAGGGCAGGGTTTTAATATCCCTTGTATGGCATAATGTTTTTTCTAACGGCGGAGATGTTGTTTCTGCCGCTCAGTATAGGGTCTTATTATTAGATGTTATGCTTGTTCTTTTTATTAAATTCAATGTTTTAACAGA
This sequence comes from Coemansia reversa NRRL 1564, assembly GCA_002705745.1. Lineage (NCBI taxonomy): Eukaryota > Fungi > Kickxellomycota > Kickxellomycetes > Kickxellales > Kickxellaceae > Coemansia > Coemansia reversa. The sequence continues at coordinate 482,406 of KZ303494.1, forward strand.
AAATATGCTATAAAAATTAGAAACTTTAATAGAAATGTATGGCATGAGCTGAGCCAAGTCAGTAATAATGGTGGAGTAGTTTGTTCAAAAAATCCTGTGATGGTTAAAATATTTTATTGGCTATCTACACAATCATAATTAGTAGATCTGATCTTGGACAGACAGACAGACGGACAGAGAGAAAACGATTTAATAAGCCATTCCCTTGGAGAAGCAATTTGGCTGTAGGAAGTGCCAGAAAAATAAACATAGAAGAAATAAAGTATTTGCAATACACTAAAGTTAATAACACATGGAAAATATATATCTTTTTACAACTTTATTTGTTAACCTGTTAGCCAACTTAAATATAGCAGTAAAAGCTATGAAATAAAAAAGGTAATTCTTGGTAGTAACTTGTTATGATTGTTTAAACGTTTTTAGGCAACGTCTCAAAAGGGTTTCTTTTTTGCTAACAAACACATTTAAAATATGTTTTTTATTGTCGACTATGTACTCCACAGTAAAGCACAAATCATTTTTAGGCTGCTTAAAAATTTTTTCCTGAAGAGGCTCGCTGCCATCCATAATTTTATGGCCAGTTTCTTGATATTCAGTTTCTCTCTTTTCAATCCACTCTGAAATAGATTTCCCTTCTTCAACATATTCTGATTTACTGTTTTCAACCATACTTTAAATTAAAATGCAAGTTTAAGTTTGTTAAAAAAAAAGCTAGGAAAGTAAAAAAATAATTGATATGAGTTAATGAGAAGAAATGGAGTGAAGAGAGATGGCCTATTTTATAATAAAAGCAGGAGCTACAGAGGTGACTTGACCAGTAATGGCAGCGTTGACTTAAGATTTAAAAGCAAATTAATTTTAAACAATAGATATAAAGCAATGTAAAAAAACCCCCCGACACCTGCAGTGTTAGATATATTGGTAACACTGTTGGGGGAAGCAAAGTGCACTTTTTTAATTGTAAATTTTCTAATCTGACAGCGTTGATGTTACTCTTGTTTTAATTTGTGATGGTGGCATTGCTTCCCACTGTTCTGAGTAAGACTTTACCTTTACTTACATAGCACCGAGCTAAAACCGATTAAGGTATAATTAGTTTATTTTTAATAATAATTTTTTTACTATCTACTGCTCAGGACAAGACTTTACCATTAAGGGGATTTTTAGTCCATTTTATGGTTACCTCCTTGCCTAAAATTTTATTTATTTTCTGGCTATATGCAGTGTATGTGATTACGCGTAGATTAGATTTATTTTAGTTTGTGCACAGACAGTTAATGAAAATTTTATATGTCACACACTCCGAGCCACAAATTAAAATGTGTTGCAAATCTAAAGCCATAATACTCAAGGTAGTTAACTTTATTTTTACTATAAAACAAAACACATAGCTAGTTGCTGATGTTTTAAAATTTATAAACTTCGAAAAACTTAAGTTGTAGTATCATTTCTGCTAGTAACTGTGTGTTTGCACCTCCTTGTAGTTGCTTTGTAATAAAAAACTCATCTTTTGGGTATTTGTCTGAGTCGGTTCAGTTCAACTTTAGCATTTTATGTGTTTTATTGCTTTATAGGTTTTTTTTGAAAACGCTTTTCATTTACTTGCAGTATTTAATAAAGTTTTCTTGCTCTCTAGTACATACTAAATTTATATTTTTTGAAACCAAGGTTTTTGATGCAAGAAATGCATTATTACTAGTGACTGGGGTC
>KZ303494.1:484321-501733 GCA_002705745.1 Coemansia reversa NRRL 1564
ATTTACTTGCAGTATTTAATAAAGTTTTCTTGCTCTCTAGTACATACTAAATTTATATTTTTTGAAACCAAGGTTTTTGATGCAAGAAATGCATTATTACTAGTGACTGGGGTCGAATTGTTTTTAAAAATGATTGTAGCTTCAGTGATACTATTAAATTTAGCGAAAATTATAAATTGGGTCAATGTGTGTAGATTTTAATATAAAAGTTTGAGTAACTAATCACATTTGGTTTTATTGGTATTTAAATAACATTTTTGAACTTATTAGTTAATAATAAGGTATTACTTGAATATAAAAAATTGTAAAAAAACAAGTAATATAAAGATATTTAATCTAGATTTAGCAGTGGCCTGAAGCACAATCCATGAACTGTAATAGAGCAAGCATAAGTTGTTTTTAAAGGATTTGTTGCGTGAGCCGGTTGGCTCACGGACATGACCATGAACCAAATCAAGCCAAGTGATGCTGATGATGATGATAGTCATTATAAGAAAGCAAGAGCAAGATAAAGATTGCGCATACACGATACAAATGACATTTCAAGTACATTTATTAAGGCTGCTCAAACGCTATAAAAAGGAACATAGTTTCCTGCTAGTTTTGTGAATGTTTCCTTATGAATATAATTATTTCTAACACATTTATAAACTCTTTTTATTATAAGCTGGCCACTTGCCACAATAGTTTATTATATTCGTCTTTATTAGGCCACTTTTTGGCAAAAATGGGATTCCCAGACCAACCTGAAGCTTCTACATCTAAAGGAAAGGAATCTGAAGATGTACCCATGGCAGGCAACCTATCTAAATACTCGCTTGATGTTCCCAAAGCTACCACAGGTCAAATTATAGCTCCCAAGACATCTGAACTGCTGGAAGCATTCAAACTTAATATCAGAGAGTATTCAGGAAATGCTAAGACAGATAGATAATCATGTTCTACTTGGGTCACTAAAATCATGTCATGGAGACGCGGAGCATTGATAGGAGTATTTGAACAGCTAGTAATGGTTACCATTCAAAGTCTTTTACGCGGAGATGCTAAGGAAGCATTTGCAGGAGAAATGTTTATGACATTAGAATCATTATTATCAGCATTGCAGATTGCATTCCCGTTAATTATATACCAGCAACATTTGTTGGAACTAATTTGGAGTGGTGAAGCATTCCGTGATATATCACGGTATAACTTCGGATGGATTATTAAGCAGTATATTGATGACTGTCAAGAATTACCAATTGGACTTACGATGATAGTAGACGCTCTTCAAAGAATGTTTCCCACTAAGTGGAAGATAATTAATCAGAGAACAGCGACAATTACTGTAGATGAACTAACAGTGGCAGTTGTAAAATTGGAAGAAATGTTTCTTGTCGACCCTGAAATGACTCCCAAACCTTTCGGAAGCATGGTTAAACTCAAGATTACTCCTCGTACTCTAATTAACGTAAAGGTTGAGAAACCTATGGATAAGTCTGGTAATATCTTGCCACCTATGCCTGTATCTGAACCTGTTTCTTTAATGATGCCTAAACCCGGAAAAACTGCTCGCAAAACAGCAAAGGCTCATAAGCTGCAAGCTGAGGTTCTTGATCTTAAGGCTCAACTTGCTTCAATGACCCAAGCTGCTAATGTTCCTCTGCCATCAGGCAACACTCCTAACCCTAAAGGACCTGCAAAACCAGGAAAAGGTTAGGCGGTCATGCTATGCCATTGGTTACTGGACAAATTACTACTTCTACTATTAACCAAAGGCGTGATCGCCAAAATAAATCTCATTGGACTTTTCTGGAAGCCATTGAGATTGGCAACCAAACTATTAAAACTGTAGCAGATCCAGGCGCTGCAGTCTCCCTTATTTAGTTAAAGACAGCACAACAACTAAAACTCAACATTTCGACCAAAAGACGACCGCTTTTACGATCGCCCTGGAATGAAGAACCATATCGGACAATTGGAACCACGAACGCACGCATCAGCATCGAAAATGGTCCAAAACGTTGGGTAACACTGGTGGTGGTTGATTGTATACAGCCCTGGGATCTACTACTCGGTAGCACTCATCTAAAGCTTCTGCATATTCAACTAATGACACTAGCCATGGTTAAACAGTTGAAGCAGAGAGGAAGACACATTCCCAAGGAAGGGGATACAGTTAATATTGACAGAGATTTGACTCCTGACAATAATATTACTGATCCACAAATTCCTGAGCTGGTGATGCCTACTGATCAGGATTATGCTGAAATAAGTGAGACAATGATGAATATAGGTACAATTCCCAATTCTGAGTCAATACCTGAATTAAGCACAGACCTGGAGTTACAAGACCAGCCTGATGTCATAACCATTCGCCCACAAAAGATGCACGTAAAGATTGGACTACCACCAAACTTCTTTGTAAACAGTCAGGGTAATGACTTCTTTGAGTATGACAACCTATATCTGAGCATATCGAGAGCCAATGTTAAGGCAAGAATCAAATATCAGTTGACTAACTCGAAGGATGAGCATAAGCTAATTAATACGCTAATCGACATGGGAGCATCAACCTTACGTGAATATCCTTCGGGTTGACCTCCACCAGCAGCCATTAAACCGATTAAGCCACCCATGCGAGATGGTGCATAGCTCATGTTTACAGTTCAGCACCTGATCAGCGAAATCGCACAGAAGGCATGTGAAGAATTTGTCGAGCCGCGTATTAAATATGGAAATGATGAACCAATGAAAGCTTATGCACAGATGCCTATATTCATACTACCAAAACCAAACACTACTGCACATCGAGTGCTGTTCGATGACACAACTAACAATGTTATGAATATGTTACACTTAGGCATCCATCTCGCAACTCCTCTTGAATGCATGCAGTTTCTACGTGATGCTAGAAGGATAACATCTATTGACTTAGCTTCATTCTTCACGACTATCCGACTTGACCCGAGCATTCGAGATTTCTGGTGTTATAACAGTGGAAGTAATGATCGTCTGCATACAAATCGTCTAGTACAAGGAAACTCGGAATCACCAGCTATTGCTCAAGGATTTATTGAGCATATCTTCAATGAGGTACCAGAACTAAAAGGGAAGATGTTATTATATATCGATAATATTTACCTAAAGAGCACAACAGACGATATCAGTCATCATATTAAGGACGTCGGGCATTTAGTACGCGCACTTAGACGTTATAATCTCCTAATCAACCTGCCGAAGAGTATGTTTGCTGCAACTGATGATGTGGAAATACTGGGTATGCGCTGGTCAGCTAATCGAACATGGAAGGTACCGGATCATAGAGTAAAAATGCTACAGTCACTGGAAATGCCACATACTATTACAGAGGTGAGACGGATGGTGGGTGGCATTAATGCCATTAGCACACATTTACCTTGGGTACAAGCAGCTCTACTACCTTTCTATGCCAAAATGGGTAAGAAACGACTAACAAAGGAAGACTGGGAAGAACTGAAACCTAAATGGAAGGATCTGATTGCATGTTTACAGGAAACACGTAGCTTATATATTCCACCTCCAGGCACTCCACTAACATTACTGTAGACTATTCTGTTTGTATAGTCAATTTCCTTAGCGTTTTAATTCCCGCTTTCAACAAGTCACTGACTACAAGTGTATATTTATAGAAACAACTATTATAAAAGAAAGAACACAGTTTCCACAAGGAACCCGTCCTAAATGTTATTATAAAGAGATCGGGCTGTGGGGAAGCCCAATCAACATTGTTAGTAATGATCACAGATCTAATCTGCAACATTGCAAACAACATCATCCCCTGCATACCCTAGCCACGGCGGGGTTGCAGGTCCCTGGCCCTCTGGGGAGGCATACCTACTGCTTTCCTAACAGCGTTAGCTGAGCGGAGACTCCCGAGGGTGCTCGCATAACCTGTAAGTAACTCAGGATCAGGAAAGGCACTAATTGATTCCCAAGTGTCTTCACGGCTGGGGAATCCAAGCCAATGCACTTTAAACTGCATTGCCTTGCCATTGAGCCTATGCACTAGAATGTGGTCCACCTCATAATGATCTATTGGTGGCTTTGGTGCCTCCTCAAGCCGCACCAGTTGATGGTGTGCACAATTGCACTCAGGCGGCGGGGGAGCATCATCTCCACCATGGGGTGCTAGCGATATTGCTCCACCCCTAGATATCGCTGCCACTTAGAAGGGCCCGAGCCATTTGGGAGCATTGCGTGATCTGCGTATTGGATCCAGTGCAAGCACTACATCGCCAATCTTAAACTCGGCCCGCGGGCGGTTTCCATCCAGACTCTTCTTCATGCGTGCCTGGTACTCAGATAAATGGCGCGCAACAGTTAGATGAACAATTCTATCACAGAAATCTGATAGCATCGTAACTGACAACTCGTCAGAAAGTTCTGATGGCTGTCCCATGAGTGTTAGCACTGACCACGCTATTCTGCCAAACATTGCTTGGGCAGGTGTCATTCCAATCACTCTATGTGAGCACATATTCATTGCCAATTGCACCAGCGGCAAATGGAAATCCCACTCGGTGGTCGCCACCAGCGCCATCTTGCGAAGTGCCGACTTTGCCTCGTGCACTGTGCATTCAGCGAGGCCATTCGCGGGTGCATTGTATGGGAGTACACGACGTAGCTTGATACCTATACCCTATGCCAGGTACTCGATCACTGTATTTGCAAACTCAGTCCCATTATCAGACTGCATGATGCGAGGGGTGCCAAAGTTACAGAAAACGCCAATTAGTGCCCGCGCAACTGCAGCCGCTGTCTTGTCCGGCAGCGGCACCAAGCATGTGAAACGAGTAAAGACGTCAGTTAATACCAATATATATGTATTCCCGGCTTCCATAATACGCAGCAGGCCGGCGAGATCAATAGCAACATGATCCATTGGTGCAGCAGCGGTGATTGGTACTGCTGGAGCATAACGCGGGTGTACCTGTGAAAACGCCAGGCATTGGGGACAGTTGTGGGCAACCTCTTCTGCATCCTTGTCTAACGAGTCCCAGTGGAAACCCTCTGTGCATACTGCATCAGCCAGTGCTGCACCTCGGTAGTGTCCCAGCACATGTGCAGCTGCTAGTATTTCAGCATTCGATTTGTTAATCATCTCTGATGTAGTCGCCAAATTTACAGCGATACCAGATGAACCGAAAGCATTCACCCCCCTACTCGTCGAAAACAGCTCGGCCGGAGATGTAACAGGAACAAAACGGGTGACTGGCGCAATACACTCAAAGATAAGCTGCGCAATTCGGTCACCGCGATTAACCCAAAAATCGTCGGCGGCTGCATTTACCAAGACGACACTAATTTCGCCTCGAAAACTAGCGTCAATGACGCCCGCGGCCACGTCAATCCCGCGAATGGCCAAACCGGAGCGTGGTGCTGCTCGTAGGTAGCAACCCTCAGGTATTTCAACTGTTAGTCCAGTTGGAACTGGCTTGCGGCACCTAGCACGGATGATCAAATCTGCGCTTGCATGAACGTCCCAGCCTGCATCTCCAGCATACGCGCGATGTGGTGGCGGTATGTCGCAGTGTTTCTGGTAAAACTGTACCGCTACCTCGCACTGATCTGCTGTCCATACCTGTCCAACATCTGTCGTTACATTTAGACAGGACAACGCATCGGGGAGAATATGCTCGATGCCCGGACAGTGCTCAATACCAAAATTAAATTCCTGGATTGTGGTATACCAGCGCGCAACCATGTCCGTCAACTGCGGCTTTGAGTGTAGAAATAGGAGCGCGGCATGATCCACCATCGCGGTAAAGTGTCTCCCTGACAAATATCCGCAGAATGAAGTTAATGCAAATACCAAGGCCAAAAATTCATGCTGCGTAATCGGGTAGCGCCTCTGCGTTGTGGACAACGTTTTCGCCTGGATGCTAATAATGCGGATCCTGTCTCACACATCGCGCTGGTAAAGCACTGCGCCTATGCCAGTATTCGACGCATCTGTTGCAACAAAGAACGGGAGATCGGGCTGCGGATGGTACAGCTTGATCGACACCGCCACTTCCTTCCGGAGATCATTGAATGCCTTTATCTGTTCAGCGTCAAGTTCAATCTTTTTGTAGCCATTGCGTTGGCCGCCACGCAACTTATCTAGCACCCGAGTTAGGCGATACAAGTGTGGAAGGTATTCGCGAACATAGTTGATGACTCCAAGAAATGACCGCAGCTCCGTGCGCGTCGTCGGTTGCGGCCACTGGCTGATTATACATACACGATCAGGGTCCACGTAATGGCCTGCGCCGCTTACGACAAAACCAAGCAGCTTGACCGCCGTCATGCCAAAACGATATTTGGCCACATTTAGCGGTAGTGCGGCTGTGGTCAAGCATTCAATTACAATACTTACATGTTTAATATGCTTGTCGATTGTAGCTGAGAACATGACAATATCGTCAATATATACGCGGGCAAACATGCAATCCTTGAGCAGGCGCGACATAATGCACTGGAACTGGGCTAGAAGATTATTTAAGCCAAACGGAGCACGTACATAGACGTACTGCTCGCGTGCCCATGTAAATGCTGTCTTCAGCTGATCAAGTTCGGTAACAGGCAGATGATGATACGCCTTGGTAATATCCAGTGTAGTAAAGAAATGTGCGCCAGCTAATTCCTTGAAAATCTCACGCAGTACTGGCAGCGGATAAACATCATCCATAGTCCTTTCGTTCACCCAGCGATAGTCAACGACTGGGCGATGATCGGTTGGCTTGCCCTGTGCATCTTTCTTGGGAACTAGAAAAATTGTCGAGTTGAAGCGACATCCCTGCGGCGCTGGTTTAATAAAACCTAATGACAGCATCTCATCAATGTTTCGCTGTACAATAGCCGCCTTCTCAGTTGAAAACGGCGGTTGGTGCTGATAATGTCTTTTGACCAGCGCTTCATCTTTTAGCGGAATCGTGACCACTGCTTTGGGAAATGGGCATGGTTTGATTAGATCCATGGCCGCATTCTTCTTAGCGACTGCTGTAACCGCCTTCAAGATCTGCTCGCGATTGGCTGAGTCGTCACCGAGCTCCTCTGCTGGCAAATCCAGGGCATTGGTAGTCGCGAGTGGATGATCATCCCTACTCACAAGCGCAGACAATAGTTCTCCAATTCCACATTGTTCAATGACATCGCGGCCGATCAATACCGGCGGGTTGGTTTTTCCTGGAAAGACCTCTGCTTGCAGCACAAATACATGTTTTGCTGTCATCAGAACACAAGTAAACTCACCTTCCCTTGGCACTGTAGATTAGTCAGCCATGCGCACCTGGCCAATGAGCGGCTGAATATTTGCTCCTAATTCAGCGGCTAAGCCGCGCGAGACCATTGTGCGATCTGCGCCGGAATCAATTTCGGCTTCTGTCTGAATACTTACAGATGACGTCCTCAGCGTCACTGGCAGCGTCCACTTGGGATGCTTGTGTGTTTCCACCCAGATAGTGGTTGGTGATAATCCTGATACTTTACCTAGCTCATTTTGCAATTGTGCAGTTACTGCGGGAGCAACAATTACCTGTGATATATCTGTGCATTCTTCAGCGCCCAAGTTGGTCTCTTGATTGTCATCATCCACTGTAACTTGATAGAAATCCAGATCTTCAGCATCATCGACCTCCCCTTCAGAGTTACCATCAACTTCGGCCTCAGATGCCTGCTGAATCTCATCTTGTTCATCCGCGGAAATTCCGTCTATCTCCTGAAGTTCAATTTGTTTAACTGCGGGCGCAGAACAATTTTCCTTATATCTGTTGTATAAACCCGACCGATTCTGTGGTTTCTGTTGCTGAAATTTCGGGCGTTCATTATTTTCAAAGCCGCGGGTTTCCTTGCTCAGCGGCTTATTTGGGATCCAGTATTGATGGCGCAGTTTTGCCATGTGCTGTTGGTGTTTGCGCATAAGAGTTTCGTCATCTGCAATCAGCCACTGCTGTGACTGTGCTTCAACTAGTTCATTCTCCAATTGACAAATGTCTACGCGACGTCCATACATGGTATGTGCCATCTGCTGGATGTACAATGCATAGGTTTTTCCGACTGCTCGAAACAGCAATTCCATTGCATTTTCTTTGCCCAGCTGCGGGCCGGCGCGGAATCGCAGTGCTTTAAATGCTGATACAAAATCCACAGCGCTGTCGAAATTGTGCATGTGTATTTCCTCCATTAGCATCTGCGCCTCAGTTTCTGATATAGCTTTTGGTGCTAACTTTAGCAGCCAATACACCATTGCTCGCCAATTCGGGTTTCTGCCTTTGTACGTTGCATGACGCATTATTTGGGTCGAAAGGCATGGACCCACAGTTGATATTACTGCACGGCATCCAAAGTCATCGGGCTCCAAGTTTGCACCATACAAGTGTGTCTCCATAAGATTGGCATAATCAATGATGTCGGGAACATCAGTACTCAGGTTACAGCCAAATGTTGGGAGTCCTGCAGGCAGACGGACCTGTGCCATTACTGGCATTGTTGCTGGACGCGGAGTTCTTGTGTCATCCGCTGGGTTAAATTCCGCGATACGCGCCTCTTCCTCCAGCTGCACTACCCAGTCATGATGGCCAAGGCTAAAAGTGCACTGGGATTCCTCCGGTCCTAACTGACAGTTGCCTCCTGGCACAGGTGTCGTTCCTCTTGGCTCCCCTGCAGGTCTAACTCCCTGGATTTCGGCTGTTTCCTATGCGTAGGAGTTCAAATTGAGGGAGGGTGAATCATCCCCCAAAGAGGCAGTTTCCCTACTCTGATTGAGGGGAGGGGGATTGTTTTGATTTTCCCCTTTGTTGGACATAAGCTTTGCCAAAGTTCTCTTTACATCTCTGACGTTAGAAGCAAGATCTGCCATCATACTGGTCAGTCTTTCAAGTGCTTTTTCCTGGGCATTCTGTTTTTCCTCGCGCTTCTCCAAACGACGGTTTCTAGCATGATCCAGCTCCTTTAGCTCACCAATGTCATTCCTGACATTCCATATTGCATCCTCAAGTTCCTGTACCTGCTGGTACACTGAGTCAGGTTCCTCCTCATCCAGTTCCTCGTCATCCATTATCCCGCCATCTGTGTCTACAAACTGCGTTTCGGCAACCTCACGAACTGATGAAACATCCAATGTTGATGGATTGTCCTGCGAGTCCACACTGCTTAAGCTCAGTGGCTCAGGGAGTTTACCTGAGCGGCGGCTTGACTTCTTTTTTGGAGTACCACTTGTCATTGTTCCGGAACAAACAAACAATTCAATCAGTAACTAAAAGTAATTCAGTGAAAAAAAATGTAGACTATTCTGTTTGTATAGTCTATTTCCTTAGCGTTTTAATTCCTGCTTTCAACAAGTCACTGACTACAAGTGTATATTTGTAGAAACAACTATTATAAAAGAAAGAACCCGGTTTCCACAAGGAACCCATCCTAAATGTTATTATAAAGAGATTGGGCTGTGGGGAAGCCCGATCAATATTGTTAGTAATGATCGCAGATCTAATCTGCGACATTGCAAACAACAGGGAGGGAGGGTTCCCTGCCATCCCCGGTGGGTCCTGCGAACCCTGTGCCCTGGGGGAGGGGGGCAATTACACCCAGGGAGATTGGGGGTGCAGAGGGTCCCCCTCTCGGCCCCACAACATTAACGCCAGGACTACTGCTCTGAGGCACTAGTGTGATCCCAAAGGCTGAGTATGGGTCGCCCCTTATGCGTCGCATTCAATGGGTTATCACTGGCCACGGTATATTAAAGGGACAATCACGGCATAGGCATAGACGATCAGGCTCTTGGAATGCCGGGTTCTCATAGGTGACCTGGATCGGTGAAGGTGACCCTTAGAACCGGTGCCATACTCCGATGATGGGGGGAGGAGGAGCCTGCGGGAAACTAGGACTCGCGTTTGGCCGCCAAGTCGAGGCAGCGGGTATGGGCAATGCGATCGGAATCTGCGGGCTTGGGGGTAGGCTCAGTCCTAGCCTTGGCTCGAACTGCGAACCAGGCAGTTGTATCGCTGGCTCGCTAGTAGACTGGATGAGGGCAGGCGCCGGCAGTGTTATCGGAGAGAGACTTAGAGCAGAACGGGTCATTGAGCCGGCAGAGGTGGATGCGGATGTGGACGGCTCAAAGTATGATATCAGACTGGATGTGCGGCTGAGCAGCTGGGGAGCCGATCCAGTTAAGGAAGTCTTGGACGAGTCAGGGTAAGAGATGAGGTCGTATTGGACGCTCCCTGTGGCAGGGGATGCCGGTGGCTCGGCTGAAAACTTTGATGATTCATCTGAGCCGGATGAGGGGAGCCGCTGAGGCAGCGGTTGCTCTGAAGAAGTCGGCATGGTTATGGAAAAGGGGAGTACTAACTCTTTCTCCTCTGCTTCATCCTCGATAATGTCTTCTAGTATATCCTCAATACTCTCGCTGCTTTCGCTGTTCACATCGACTGCCATCGGATCGTGCATGTCCATGGTGATATCGTCGTCGGATGGGACCACTTGCTCTAGACTGGGCGAAAGGACCATTGCCTCTGCAGCGGTATCGTCGAGCTCCATGTCAGCGTCCGGGTTATGAGGCAGGTCCGCTGTGGGGTACTCGGGCAGGGACATTGACACCGCAATCTCGGGCGCAAGGGCCTCCGGGTCCTCGGTCATTGTGGCCACCTCCAGCATACACACAATCTTGGTTGGTGGCACAACTGGCTCATCAGTGGAGACGCCAACCTTGCGGGTCTCGGGCAGACTATGGGACATGGGCACAATGGCTGTGATGGGTCCTGTGCAGTTGTCGTTGGCATCGGCGGCAACTGTGCCACTATCGCTCTGAGGCTCGTCGGGCTCGGGTGCATCCTGCTGCTCGCTGTCGCCGCCGACTGGAGCATCGGCGGCATCATCGTCGTCAGTGCTGTTGCCACTGTCAGACCCGTCATCGTCAGTGTCACCGTCATTCTCGGACTCGTCGTCGGTGTCTTCGTCAGTGTCTTCGTCGGTGTCTTCGTCGTTCTCCTCAGGCGGTGTGCTCCCGATTCAAAGGTCGAGCGTTTCGACGCTGCCGGAGGGGCTGTTCTCGCGTGAGTCAGTGCCGGCGTGTGTGGTCTCTGGACTGTAGCTCGCAGCATCCCGTTGCACGAGGTAACTAATGAATGAGGCAGGGGGTAAGTAGCTGCTTGAACCTGGGATGGACTGGAACTGTGGAGCGGGTGGTCCAAAGGTGGTTCCAGCACTGCCTGCGACTATATAGTGCGTGGGGGCGCCCTGATACTTGGGTTCCAAAGCGCTGTTATATCTCTCAGCGCGCTCACTGCTAACGTCAATCTGCTCGCCTGCATTGTCACTGCTGCCGCTACTTTCGCTGCTATCTGTATCATCTATAGAACTCGGCGCAATCTGTTCTGGGTCAACGTCATCGTCCCAGTAGTACTGCATCAGAGAGTCACTGGGCACGGTTGCGGCAAAGGGAACACCGTCAGCGTACTCTAGGCGGTAGGATGGGCCGTGGCGGGCCACCACGTGGAACGGGCTGCGCCGGCACATGAACATGTCGGCCAGGTTTGGTGAGTGCGGTATCCGGCATACAGTGACCCAGTCGCCGGGCTTGAACCAGATAGGGCACACACCACGGCTGGCGTGGGCATTGGCACACGTGTGTACCATGATGTGGTGGTTCTCGACCTGCTCCCATGCCAGGTTCACCAGCTCCTACTCACTTGGCACCGCTCCCTTGAAGGGGCATAGGGTGAAGGCCTCGTCGCTGCGCACAGCCTCTAGGCTGAAGAAGAGTGTTGCCAGGATGGCTGACGAGGTCTCGGACGGGGTGACGGCATATGAGGCCACGATGCACGGGATGTAATGGCTCCAGCCGGTGCGCTCGTTGTCGCGCTCCCAGCACCGCTGCAGCAAGGTCTTGAATTTCTTAACCGCTGCCTCAGCTACATCGGCCTGTGGATGGTAGGGCGAGGTCGTAATGTGTTGTATGCCTTCGCTGAGCAAGAAGTCCTTGAATGCAGCCGAGGTAAGCTGCAGGCCATTGTCGCTGGAGAGGAGCCGGGGCCGGCCATACTCGGCAAACCAACCCATGCGCAGGGTGTAGATGAGTGTCTCCGCTGTCTGGTTTAGGATCAGGTACACCTGCAGGAAGCCGCTGGCACTATCGACGGCGACCAGCATGTCCAATGCTGGCTTGCCGAGGTCACTGACATAACAAAAGTCAATATAGATATGCTCCCGCGGCTTGTGGAGCTGCGACATGATCATCGGCATGTGCGTGAGCATCTGAATCGCTGTGACTTGGCAGGTGTGGCAGCAGCGGCAGACCGTCTTGACCACCGTGTACAGGCTGGGGCACCAGATGTATTGCGAGACGAAATCGAGAGTACATGTGTATCCCGCATATGCCAGAGCCTCATGTGTTAGCTTGATGTACTCGTATGCTGCCTGTCGTGTCAGCACCGGGACCCAGGTGCTGACAGCATCGGCGCTACCATGTCCATTAGTTAGGTGGTAGAGCACATCACCGCGTAGACGCTTCTTCTCGACTTCGTTAAAGTCTGGCGTCAGTTCGCCGATGATGTTTTCGTGTTCCTGACACTTGCGTATCCAGCGCTGGATTTCATCATTGTCGTGTTGGCAGTCGGTAAAATCGGCGGGTCTTGGGACATTCAGCGCCCGTACCAGGGCGCCATACTGCTGTGTCCGTGTCGGAGGAGCTGGACTGCCGTCGTTGCCAGGGGAAGCAGCATCGTTGGAGGTGGCAGGAGTAGCGTCGCCCGCAGGAGTTTGCGCTGTAGCATTAGACTCAGCAGCCACGTCGTCATTATCGCCGTTTGGATCCTCACCTGTTAGGACGCTGATGACGTATTCAACGTTGTCACCGCCGATGGTGGTATCGGCCATGTCGGGCACGTCAGAGGTGGGCAGCTTGTCGGGATGCAGGCGTTCCTTGGCCCGTGAGAGCCAGTTGGCAGTCTGCTGGTCTACGCCGTGACGGTGCATGATCATTTGTTTCTTGATGCTGAGCTCTGTTAGGCCGAGCTTGAACTGGGCTAAGGGGTCAGCATCATTGAGCGCCTTATGCGAGAAGAGCGAGACCACGGTGCTGCAGTCAGTCTCGATCCGCAGGTTGACGCACCCATCCAGATACGGGTAGAAGAACTTGATGGCCTCGTAGACTGCACACGCCTCGCGCCAGGTCAAATGCTTGTGGCCTTGCTTGCCGCCGAATGCGCGCGAGAAGTAGCAGACCGGAGCCAGGTCGTTGGGATCATCAGAGCATTGCGCCAGCAGTACAGCTCCGATGCCAGCACCCGCTGCATCAGTTCATAGTACTAGCGGCGCTCCCGGCGGAGGAATGTAGAGTGACTTTACATCTAACAGCGCCTGCTTCAGCGCCGCCCAGGGCTCGCGTAGAGCATCAATGTCCGCCTTGGTCAGGTGCAGCTTACCGGTGGCCTCGTAAAATGGCGCCAGCAGTGCCTGCGACCACTCGATGTGTTCTGCGATAGTGTTTACGCCGCCGCACAGGCGCCGGATAGCACCCAGGTTCGACGGCAAGGGCAGGTCGCATAGGGTCTCAACGCGGTGGTCAAAGGTGCTCCAGGAATGGTCTGCAGACCAGGTACGTCTGAGAACCTCGACATCATGCATCGCACACCATAAAGATTTTCGCATATTTATAGTAACATTAGCTTTGGCCAGGCAGCGAATAAAGTGGCCCACGTTTGCTATATACGCATCCATATCTTCTATAGTGCTTTTTAGATAAATATTATCAATATACGCCAATAACCGATCTCGCAATTCCGGAATACTATTTAGCACATGTAAGATAAATGCCTGTGCGATGGCGGGACTCTCAGAGTTTCCCTGGACCATACGGCGGTTGCGCAGCTTGCCATGCTCACCGCCATCATAGGTCCAATAGTCCGCCACGTCGCCGGCCAGTCGCAATTGGGTGAAGAAACTTGCCATATCAACGGAGGACACAATACGGGCATCGCGGAGGAACAGTGCATGCTCCATGGGGGTCGGGAGCTGCATTCCGACACTAATCATGTTAAGGGAGTTGTTGGCGCTATCGTCAAAGAGGATGCGGCGCTCGGTAGTGTTCGGTTTGGACTTTGTGAATATTGGGAGCTGCGCAAAGGCCTGAGATGGTTCATCGATGCCGTACTGGAGACGCACGGACACAACATCATCACGGGCCTTGCGCACTGCTTCGCTCAGCATATGCTGGACAACATAGATAGGTTTCGCGGCCGCGTGCATTGGTGGCCTAATCGGAGCATAGGCAGCAGGCGGTGGACAGCCGCCAGGATACTCGCGTACTGCGCCCTTGCCTGTCATCAGCTCACCTAATAACTTGTCTGCCTGTATTTTTGTTTCGCATTGATGGTGTAGGCGCTCGGTGACACTCGCCTTGGTTGCTTCCGGGTACAGCGCATCGAGTCTGTGAAAGTCGTCATTGCGTTCGGGCACAAAGAAGTCGGCAGGCAGGCCTAGACGTGCGTGCATGGGCCATACAACTACAGGCTCGACCACAGGGGCCGCGGCGCTGCTGGTTTCAGTCAGGGATGGGAAAGCTAGGTCATGGGATGGTGCAGTATCAGGCATATAGTCATACTCTTCTTCCACTGATGGGACTGCGGTCTGCTGTCTCCATGGGCCGTCAAGCGTCTTGGCAGGGTGGTCCGTGACCTTGGTGCTCCCGCATAGGCAACGGTCCATCGCAGGGGACATAAGCTGGATTCCGAGCTGTTGCAGTGACTTGCCGCCAACGAGGATATCCCAGCCCTTGCCGAAGCTGACGACGATGGCATGGGCCCACACCTGCGGACCATTGTCCACACATAAACGGACGTGTGCGCGGCCTACGGAGCGATGAGGAGCGGCATCCGGCCACAACGCACGTAGCAACAGCCGGGAATTCATGGTGATGTTGAGACCTATGCGCTTGGTGGCCCGCTCAGTGATCAAGCAGACCTTGGCGCCAGTATCCGCTAGTCCTTTTAGCTTGTAGTCTTTTGCCTTTAATCCCGGAATAGATATTAAGTGGTTAGTCTCGCGACCCAGAGAGTTTTTAGACTTTGAACAGTTTATTGAATGAACAAAGTAAACAGGGCTATTCTCTGGGCTGCCGCTCAGTTTAAAGACATGGCACTTGTGGAGGCATTGCACCCAGCGCTTGGTACCGAGGAGCAGCTGGTATTGGCCGCATTGGCGCCTGAAGCGTTGCCATTGCTTGGGGACCCGCTGCCATTGCCGCGCTTCTTCTTCTTCTTCTTGACATTGGAGGCGGACACATTTCCCTGCTGTGTCCACTCGGGCCCGCTGTCGATAGTGTTAATGCAGTCAAAGTACTTGCACATCTTTTCTACGTCCGCAGGCCGGATTTCTTGCAGCTTAGTGTCCTTGACAGCGAAAGGCAGTGTGTTCACCATGTACAGGCTATTGGTGATTAGGAAGGCGGCCAGTGGATTATTGTGGTCCATGTTGCGATAGATTGCATACGCAAAGGTGCCCAGGGCCCTCTTAGGAGCATCCTTGAATAATTTCCCTGAGTTAATTGCCTGTAAGACTTTCAACTCAAAGTTGGCCTGTGGGAATGCGTCCAGGAGGTACTGGTATAGCTCCTCCAGAGTATTGAATAGTAGCTGGCCCACAGCAGCCTTGGCTTCACCCGTGAGAAGGGGATAAGCTGCGTTCAGCCACATCTGTTCTTGGACGCCTGGGAGATAAGCCGCAAACTTGCACTTATTGACTTCAACCCAATTTGCTGCAGACATGCGCAAGTCCTCGCCACTGAACTTGGTCGCCTGAGCCGTGAAGGTATCACAGGAGATCTTGGGACGATTGTCGGCGGCTAAGGAGGCATTGGTGGCTGATGGGGCGTGGCTCGGCACAACAGATTCTGGGGCGTGGGTTTCTTCAGGATTTCCCAAAACAGCATTTGTGCGCTGGACAAAGGCGCGGAGCTGTTCAGGAGGGACGTGCACTAGAGAGTCTACTGACTCCATTGTTACGTCGGAGCTGACAGCAGAAGGTGCCGCTTCAGTCATTGTTTAAAATAGAGAGTTTAAGATGTTGCAAATAGTCTAATAAGACCCGGCAGAAGAGTGCCGTTTCAGAAGCTGAACTACTGGCAGGATGGTGCCGTAGGAAACTAAGTGAAAGAGATGAAAATGTGTTAAACTCTGAGGAGAACTTTGGGCCAACTCGGCCGTCGGTTCTCCTCATTAAATATGTGAAAATAATACTATTGAAAAACGCTAGTGCCTCAGGGAAAGTGGTTCCATCTATTGTGAGGCATTCACAATCCTTTGCATGGCCATTCGCGTTCCCGGGTCCATGCGTTCATGATCCCCGAACTCGATTAGAATCAGTTTGGTGGGAGGGAGGGTTCCCTGCCATCCCCGGTGGGTCCTGCGAACCCTGTGCCCTGGGGGAGGGGGGCAATTACACCCGGGGAGAGTGGGGGTGCAGAGGGTCCCCCTCTCAGCCCCGCAACATTACCCAAGAGCAATATAAATTTTGTAGTTTTTAAACATGAGAAACATTTAGCTAAAAAAGGGTTTTATTAAGGCTACGGTAATTTTGGTTTAGCTTTTTATTTCTCTTGCTGCATACAATTATATACTTAATAAATGTCATAACAAATTATCAGTATCTGCCGCTGTGTATCATCTAAAACCAGTGTTGTGAGACCGCAAAGAGGAGATGCTGTCACTCCCCAGATCTTAGACGAGGATGCACCTTCCTGGGGATGCAGGGCAACCACCCCTGCCTAGTAAATGTGTTGTTAAGACAGAGAGCCACTTTTCTGTGATACCAAAGATTTATATTGTTAGAAACTAAAGCCTATTAAACAAGTAAAAAAAGCAGCTAAATTGGCCACATTTATCTTTAAAACTAAATAAACATTACATTTTTTCACTAACTCTTAAATGACACTACTCTGTCGTTCTTTCTGGTTGACTTAAAGGCCGCTTTCTTTCATCACCATATTTTGTTTCAAAAGTACTAGTTCTAAGTAAATTCGGGTTTTGAGTATCTTCAGATGTTTCCTTTGGCTCTTCCGGAGTTTCCTCAATAATAACATATCCTTCAGGACTATGATTTCCTTGATTGTGGTTCATTTTTAAGAAGTATACTATAAGCCAATTGTTAGTAAAAGCTAAAAAAGGAGGAAATTACCTGATATGAGTTGATGAGAGAAGAAAGAAAGAACAGAGAAAAGAGGTGTGGTCAGTTTTTTTTATATGCAAAAGCTACAGAAGCTACTTCATCAGTAATGGTAGCATTGACTTGGGCATTAAAGGAAAATTATTTCTTTTTTTCTTTGCAGTATACTTAAACACAAAGGAGCAGTCAAATGTCAGCAGTTTTTTTTTTTCTTGTAGAATAACAAAATTATTCTTTTAAAAATAATAGATTGTA
>KZ303495.1:0-33449 GCA_002705745.1 Coemansia reversa NRRL 1564
CCGCTGGTGCAATTGGCAATGAATATGCGCTCACACAGAGCGATTGGAATGACGCCTGCCCAAGCAATGTTTGGCAGAATAGCGCGGTCAGCGCTAACACTCATGGGACAGCCATCAGAACTTTCTGACGAGTTGTCAGTTACGATGCTATCAGATTTCCGTGACAGAATTGTTCATCCAACTGTCGCACGCCATTTATCTGAGTACCAGGCACGCATGAAGAAGAGTCTAGATGAAAACCGCCCGCGGGCTGAGTTTAAGATTGGCGATGTAGTGCTTGCACTGGATCCAATACGCAGATCACGCAATGCTCCCAAATGGCTCGGGCCCTTCCAAGTGGCAGCGATATCCAGGGGCGGAGCAATATCGCTAGCACCCCATGGTGGAGATGATGCTCCCCCGCCGCCCGAGCGCAATTGTGCACACCATCAACTGGTGCGGCTTGAGGAGGCGCCAAAGCCACCAATAGATCATTATGAGGTGGACCGCATTCTAGCGCATAGGCGCAATGGCAAGGCAATGCAGTTTAAGGTGCATTGGCGTGGATTCCCCAGCCGTGAAGACACTTGGGAATCAATTAGTGCTTTCCCGGATCCTGAGTTACTCACGGGTTATGCGAGCACTCTCGGGAGTCTCTGCTCAGCTAACGCTGTTAGGAAAGCAGTAGGTATGCCTCCCCAGAGGGCCAGGGACCTGCAACCCCGCCGTGGCTAGGGTACGCAGGGGATGATGTTGTTTGCAATGTCGCAGATTAGATCTGCGATCATTACTAACAATGTTGATCGGGCTTCCCCACAGCCCGATCTCTTTATAATAACATTTAGAACGGGTTCCTTGTGGAAACCGTGTTCTTTCTTTTTATAATAGTTGTTTCTACAAATATACACTTGTAGTCAGTGACTTGTTGAAAGCGGGAATTAAAACGCTAAGGAAATTGACTATACAAACAGAATAGTCTACAGATGGCCTACCTGATCTAGGTCTATCTTCAAATGAATAATCATCTGATTCAAAGCGTTCAACCCAGTTACTTATAATTTGTCCTGAAGGTGCTTGGTCGCCTAATACATAATGCATAGTTTCACAAATGGTAGTAGGGGTTTGACCTGCAGCATGGCAAAAAAAAATTATAACTCGTTTTTCATAATTTGAAAGAATAGGAAGTGGGGTCATGATTGAAATTCATGTGGGGTAAATTTTTGTAATGTTTTCTTTCTAACTTTTTTAAGCAGTAAGCTACAGAAATAAAACTAATATGACTATACTCGGGCCATAGTGCTGACTATGGTTTTAATAATATTTACTGCTTTTAGTATAAAAAAAACTCCCCCCAAAAAACTTTATCACACAGTTGTATAATAAACAATAGAGTAGAATCCCTATAAAAGAACTAAGGAAACATAAACAACAATTAAGGCCCAGCTGTGGGGTATTATATACCCTCTATGATGAGTGGCCAGGGTGGGTGCCCCTGATGCAGCCAATCAGCATCACACTCATGGTGATGATCAAAGAGTCAAGGGCTGCCACTTTAGTAAAGGGGATTATCCCAGTTAAATTGCAGTAGTTTTTCTGGAGTTTGAAAGAATATATTGTTGCAAATCGTCTAATAAGACCCGGCAGAAGAGTGCCGTTTCAAAAGCTGAATTACTGGCAGGATGGTGCCGTAGGAAACTAAGTGAAAGAGATGAAAATGTGTTAAACTCTGAGGAGAACTTTGGGCCAACTCGGCCGTCGGTTCTCCTCATTAAATATGTGAAAATAATACTATTGAAAAACGCTAGTGCCTCAGGGAAAGTGGTTCCATCTATAGTGAAGCATTCACAATCCTTTGCACGGCCATTCGCGTTCCCGGGTCCGTGCGTTCATGATCCCCGAACTCGATTAGAATCGGTTTGGCGGGAGGGAGGGTTCCCTGCCATCCCCGGTGGGTCCTGCAAACCCTGTGCCCTGGGGGAGGGGGGCAATTACACCCGGGGAGAGTGGGGGTGCAGAAGGTCCCCCTCTCGGCCCCGCAACAATATTAACTTGTTCTTAAGTTGTCTTTTTCTACAACAACAAATGTATTGTAGATATAACTATAGAAATAGGAAAAGGAATGCAGGTCCAAACCTGGATTCTGCAGAAAGATTACCAATAAAGTGATTGTGCATACTGCTCATTTGCACTGATTAGTAAGTAAGCAATTACGTGATTATCAATGGAACATGTGATGCTGTGAACAACACTAATACACAGCATAGGATAGGGAATTTCGGACTACAGTGTTTGAAGTAGTTATTATTTTAATTCATTTACAATATGCTGTGACATACAATAAAAAAAAAATAAGGCCTTCCCCGCCTAATAATAAAGTTCTGCCCTGAATGGCAGACATCATAGCCACCATTGCAAAGTAGGGCAGAATTAGCCACACTGTCATCAGATTATTCAATAGCCCTAGCACTATGAGATTAAGCATTGCATACCCAGGGAGTGCTCCATTGGTCATGCCGAAAGCATAGCCAATGAATCTGGCACCACCAGGTGTTGGATTTTATCTATTTGCAGTAGTTAATGGATTCTTTTTGTTTTCCAATACAACCTAAATCCATTTAAAAAGTGGGATGGGAATTTATTACATTTTCTGGCCACTTTTGCTTTACCTAAACTTATAGCTACTGGCTCAGTTAATTCATTTGACATTAGCTTACAAAGTTATTGACTTGAATAGTATTAACTTGGCCAGGTTTGACTGTAGTTGGATTTTATTAACTAAGAAAAAAAATTAGATTTTTAGCCTTTACTGTTATATAAAAAATAAATAACATTACAAGAAAAATAATGTAGCTAGCGAGATAGTGAAACCTCTTCCCATTTAACCATACAATCAAGACCTACTTGAAAAAGCCAATTGCAGAGGCCAGCAGGTGGTGGAACACTAATATTTTTAGGTTTAGATTGTGGACAAAGTGGCTCCATTACTTCATCCCTTCTTACATTTGCATGTGTGCTCGTTGACTGCCTTTGTCTAACAACTGTTTGTGTGGTAGTACGGATTGGGGTTGGATTATTTTGTGACTCTATTGTAGTACCTGATGCATTTGGTTCAAATGTGTATGTGTTTGTAGCAGGTGATGATGTTGTAGCAACAATATTGTCGTGATTCTGTGTTTCACGTAGTGATGAAATGGTTCCATGCACAGGTTCCTGGCGTGAATCTCTGTTTGTTCGCTGTGTAGTGTAGATAACTGTGTGAGTGTGACGATTGTTGTTACTAGTGCGTTGCTGTTGATTAGATGGACGCTGTACAGTATCGCGCATATTATTTAATGCTAACCTGCGCTCGGCAGAAGGAGAAATGGCAGGCTGTGCTACAGAATTTTCCCTAGTAAGAGCATCACTCAGTGGACGAGTATATCTGGCTGTAGGGTTAATAGTGGCATTTGAGCGTGAACCAACAGTAGATTCAATAACATCACCAGCACGAGTGGTATTATTCTGTGTGTGTGCATTGGATTGAGACGACGTACTTCTGATAGCACCTGTAACTGGGGGAGGAGGAATTGGTAGTTCTTCCCAGCCAACAGGATCACCAAGTTCATTTTCACGCTGTACTGCAATGACATTGTCCTGATAGAACGTCCATAAGTGTTGAAAGCCGCGTTGTTTAATGCGCAGACGCTGAGCTAAACAACGAAAACAAGGACGGTGGATATAGTAACCTACGACATTTCCACAGCCAAGACATGCAATGTCCTGGATATGACAATCACATGGACCAGTTGGTGCCAAATCAAAACGCCGTGCATGATGAGTTAGTGAACTACAAGTATTGCAACCCGAATCCATAATCATATCAGCAATTGGAGGCGCCACAGGTTGATGAATTACATCGCAACCGAGTGGTGGCAAATCAGTAGAAAAGCAACGAATGGCAGGTCGTGCCATTACCACAGCCTATATGACTTGCAGAAAAATTAAGAAAGTAGAAATATTTTTTTTTAGCATTAGTAACAGTAAGGTGGCCTGAAAAGAAAAAAAAAAAAAAAAGGAACGGGCGAGAATTTGTAGTTTCGGGGAGATATCTCAGTAGGAGAGCAACTTTTTTTACTGCTATAAGCGGTTACCCTTTTTTTTGTGTCCCTTTTGTCCATAAATTCACGCATATTAGCGAAAAAGAAAGATGAAATAAAAAAAAAGCTTACCTCCATTCCACGCGAACTCCACAATATACGACAATGTTTACAATGAAGTTTCCAAACAGCTTGAAAAGACTCATGACGCTGTGAAATTGATGAAGTTGAAGAAGAAGAAGATGGTGGCGACGAAGACATGTTATTCTGGGATTGCAAGTTTAATGCTTCTGGAGAGGACCTCATATTTTTATATTGGCCACAATATTATAGATATTCTTCCCTTTTGAAAATATAACTACTACAAAAAATTAATCAAAAAAATGAAAATGAAAAAAAATAGTAATGTAAAAAGAATAAAAACTATAAAAAGAGAAAAATTCTAGTGAGCAAGGAAAAGAGAAAGGATTACGGACGAGTTTTATCTTGAATGCGTCTATACTAGTAATATTCTGGTGTAAACTGCGCAATACAAATTTTGCGAGATGAAAATGTAACAGAAATAGCCTTAATAACCGCTATAGTAAAAAAGATGGGGGGGAGGGAAAGGTGACGGGTAGCAGGATAAATGAAAAAGCATATTCCATATTTACTACACTTTAGAAAAATTAAAATGTACATTCTGTGGGTATGTGCGTTTTTTTTTCAATGTGGGGATTCAAGTACATATTTAAGAAAAAGGCAAGTCAAACAGCCAAAAATAAAAAGATGAAAATGAAGAACAAATATTGGAAAGAGGTGGAGAAGAATTTACATTTACATCCCCACACTCTTTTTTTTTTTTTTTTAACCACAACCAGTTTATTTTCTCCACAAACAAAAAAGAGCAATAATTTCTATTAGACGTCTTCTCTGTTCTTCTCATGATTATATCCACGAGCAATACCGCTTAGTCCCTCAACAGCCTTCATCGGTTCAACCTGCACATCTTCAGAGTCATCGTGACCAAGACCACGAAAAGACCGATTCATTAAATATTCAGCACCAGCACTGCCCATATACTCAGCAATCTCCGTATTTTTATTGCGAATCTCAAGATCACCGATTTGTTTAACCAACGCAGAAGATTCATCAGTATTCAGCAATCGACTATTATTATCCTTTGGATGATTATAACGACGATTCTGTTTAAGTGTACCGGTAATTAAAGAAAAATGTGGTAAATCCTCATCACTTTCTTCTTCTTCCTCTTCCTCGTGTGATTGAGCTTCATCTAGAAAGGTATGAAAATCATTTACATAATCACCAGTCCATTGACGTGTGTGTGAAATAGCCAAAAGCATTTCGTAGGGAGTGACCACAGGTTGATAAAAATCTTTCGAGTCAACTAATGAATTTTCAGGACAAGCAACCAATATAAACGTTTCAATTTCGGCAAAATTCGCTAGTTTTGCTACATTAAGTTTGCCTACAACGAATACGTAATACTTTTTACCAGCTCTACGAAGCATTTGTTTCAGAGCTTCTACTACACGTAGATAGCGGAGTGCAGCTAATGTACCTACTACAATGCCAACTATATTAGCATCTTTTGCTTTTTGTACCATGTAATAACGACGATTAAGATGACGATTAACTTTGCTGGTTTCTTCACGTAGAGTTTGGTTACGTCGCGGATCATAGCTGTAAATAGACTGTGCACGCTCTGTCACCATAATATTCGTCAGTGTAAGACTTTCTCCACCAACGTACAGAATAGTATAATCAGAAATTGTCTTATTCTCTCCCAGTTTCCACCTGCGTCCAGGACGAATATGCATATTTGAAGATGGAACATATGGTTTTCCAAGAACACTAATTTCACTTAGTACAATATCACCCAATTTATCTTTACCACAAGTACGCAATTCCCGTGCAACATCTTCCATAGCATAAGCATAAGGAACATCACACATTAATAAAATATTTTGACCTAGTTCCAAACTCTGTATAGTTTTTTGTGCGCAATCTTTGGGGTCAATAGTTTCACGTCCAAATACATAGTATACCGGAGTACGAGATGATAAACTAAGACATGTACGACCATAATGTATAATAATATCAGCAGAGTAATGATCAGCTGCAACTTCATCCACACAACAACTTCCATACGATGTGTCAGCTAGAATAAACACTTGAGCGTGGTCACGAATCCTTTTTTGAAGTTCTTCAGATACTAGGGTTGAGTCTGGAAGCAACTCGTCTGGAAATTGCAAGGCAATTCGACAATAACTATTTTTACCATCATCAGGGCCTTCATTTACAATCTGAGCAGTGCGATCAATTTCGTATATTTCCACTATCTCTTGACGCGAAAGAATAGGACGACTGTTAATATCATCTAATGATAATGTGCGCTCGATAACTGCACTGCCATCGTTATCAATGGCTACTGGGTTAGAGAGTGGAGTAGTCATAAACTGTAATTTGAGTATGTAAATGCGATTAAAGAAAATACAGGATGGATAAAAAGTTTAAAAAAAAAATGATGCCACAAGGTGATCAGGAAAGAAAAAAAAAAACTTTTTTTAAAAGGGTTTAACAGAGTGAGTGGTGATTCGTAGATCACACAGATTATTTAACCAAAAAGTGGTAGAATGTGTGTGTTGAGAAGACCAACGTGATTGACGCTGATGGATAAGAGCCAATGCGTCTACAGCAGATTGTAAAGCAATAGCAGATTGCGCATCATGGACAAGAGTACGCAGTGTCGGTAGTCGAACAATAAAGTGTAACAGATGACAGCACAACGCACGAGCAGAGTGTCGATAATCCCAGAAACCCACGTGAACGATTTCCAAAGACCGACTGATTGGTTTCAACAGCTTTTGCGACGGACAGGCAGTCATCAGCGCATAAAACCGATCAAGACTGCGTACCTCATCAGATGGCAAATTAGCAGTGGCAATATACGGTGCTTTCAATTTCCACAGACAAGGCAACTGTTGTACTACAGCAGCCACGTCTGCAAGTGTCACAGGCATGCGCAATTCCAACGACCGCAGTTGCGAGCACTCCATTACCACGCCTCCCAATCGCACAGGCAACTGCGCGGCAATTGTCAGTCTCATTCTGCGCAATCCATGCGCAACACTTTCCAACATCTGTTTCGCCATACGATCAGCTCTTTCAGGAGCGAGTTGTCCCAAACCCACACATCCAACCGCCACAGACTCCGCACCATCCACATGATGACCAAAGTCCAAAGCCATAATGTTTCCCACCAAAGCCACACTACACTCCACTTCAAACTGTCTTAAATTCGAATGGCACTTGCGTCGATAAAAGGCTCCTACCACTGCACGCACATCCACTGGCGGGTTTCGCACGGTCAGTTTTCGTAACTGTGGAAAATCCGCAGCACATGATGCCAATGTCTCCACAATTGATTGGCCACGTGAATGGAGTGAAGTAGCGTCGTCAGAGAACTGCAAATTCAACGAACGTAATTGTGCAAAAGAAGGTTGGTGCAGTTTCTGAAATGTACTCTGCTGCGTAACAGAGCCCAACGCAAGTGCATCCGAGATAAATTCTGATGGAATACTGAGTAAGCGGAGATCAGTCAGAGTTGAAGCAGTGGCTGCGAGTAAAGCCAGTGTATCAGAGCCATTGTACTGAACCGATAATTCTTTTAGTGCGGAATATGAAACAATATGCGGAATATGTTTCGAATGTAGTGGCAATGAAGTAGCGTGTGCATGAAGAAGATCCACGCGGCATGTGCTAACGCCATGCGATGGAAGGGGAATCCGGAGCTGCAGACAATCCGCCACTTCCAGTAATAAAGGAATTTTGTCAACACAGCCTAAAGAACTACAATTCCGGGACAATGACTGTTGTTGGCTACTGAGTACGAATGCGGAGAGCAGTGATATTCCCGAATACCTCAGATTATCTTCCACAATCATATGTCTCATGTCAACAGTCGGGTGATGTAAGTTGTCATCTACAGCTGCAAACTGTAATGTGCATAGATTGCTCCAATTTTGTTGTCTAAAGTCTTCTCGTGCCAACGTAGTACATAAACCAATCATATCTTCCATAGTGCAACAGCGACGCGTGATAACCACGAGTTGTGTAGCAAAAGAACTCTGTTCCTCTGAAAACATTTTAACGTTTGTACGCCAATTACATACTCCATCTATTTGTTGTTGTTCGCAAACTACTGCTGCATATAGTAAAGGAATAGTTGCACGTCTCCATATTCTATTCACTGCTGCAATTGGATGTAATCGAGTTAATCTTCGTCCTAAATTACGTCGAACTGTTCCATTACCACGTCTTCGTCTATCTATTCCGCCATATGATATACTGAATTCTCTTACTATCAAGTCAATGATCTCTTGTGGAAGTATCTTGTTCTTTAATACATTACTATTCTTATAGTGGCATGGTACATCTGAAACTCGTAAACCAACCATAGTAATCTTAATAAATATTAATGAGCTTTTTATAAAGTGGTTTCTAGTAGACGAGAAAAGAAAAAAAAAAAAAAGTATTTTTTGAAAAAAACTTCTGAGAGATTATTAGCTTTATACTAATTTTAGTTTCAGAAAAAAAAAAAACACGTTTAAAGAAGTAAAAAAAAAAAATACGGGTAAATCCCTTTTTCAAAGAAACTGTAAAAAAAAATGCAACTTTTGTTAACGTGTCCCTATCTCATTATAGGGACTCTTCTTATTTATATTATTTTTTTTTCGAGTGGACAACAATTTCAAAAAGAAAAAAAAAAAAAAGTATGCGGAGCATTTTTCTTCTTTTCACGTAAAGCCTGCGGGTTTTTTCTTTTTCCGCTGCACACTGACAACATTAGTTCTGCAAACTGCACAAGGTCAGCCTTTTTTTTTTTTACAATAGATTTTTTTTTCCACCAGTATGAATATTATCTACAATAAAAAAAAGTACCATATGAAAAAAAAAGACTAGTATAAATATTTTATTAACCGCTTGTACAATTACGCCGCAATAAACAAATAATTGACAATCCCTTTATTTTTTACTTTTTTTTTTTTTTACAAAAATAAAACTATTTAGAATATTTTTTTTTCCAAGCATACACATCCCCAAAGACGTGTTTTGAGGTGACAAGAATTGGTGAACTTTTTTTGTTTTCCAGTTTTCCAAAAAATAAAAATAAAACCTTTCTATACCCCAATCCCAATAATTTATTTTCCATTTCTGAATAATACTACATGATCCACTTCTTTACTCTTACTGCTGCACAAGGTTAAATTATTTTATTCTGCATACATCAGACTAACATGAAATCAGATATAGATAAAAAAAGTCCACTATTTCATAATTTTCTGTACAAATAATACTGCAATAATCATCTTTATATAGAATTTTACTATGAAAACGTTCTCCTTTAATTTTGGTATTTGTTTTAATCAAATATCAACTCCTGTATAATTCAATAAAATTATATGGTTGTGGCGTAATTGTATATAAAAAATTTTTATTGTAATAAGTTTATTAGTCTAGTTTAAAATTAACTTTACAACAATTTCTACACAATAACATAAACACATAGAAATTGCACTTTTTTTTTTTTTGTTTTGACAACAATTTAACAAGCCAACCAAAAAAAAAAAAACCAATAATATTTTTCAATTATAGCAACCAGCTATACACTATGCAATTGAATGGACTAAACGCCACGCATATCAATTTCTGCAAATCACTCTCATGTACTTTCTAGTCATGTCAAAAGAAGATGAAGATGCTATATCTAAAGAGAAAAGTGGGGGGGAATAGCTGCAGGTATTTTTCCCGCCCCACCGGGTTTTTCTCGGAATACTAGAATATAGTATAGAATTTTAGCTGCAAAGGAAAAGCCGTGTCGGCGAATCTTTCCTTTCAACCAGATCGTTTTATTCCAGATAGGAAATAAACAAACATGGATGTTGT
Source organism: Coemansia reversa NRRL 1564 (assembly GCA_002705745.1). Lineage (NCBI taxonomy): Eukaryota > Fungi > Kickxellomycota > Kickxellomycetes > Kickxellales > Kickxellaceae > Coemansia > Coemansia reversa. The sequence continues at coordinate 10,005 of KZ303495.1, forward strand.
GGCTTGCTTTGGATTACCAGTGGCGTATCAGAAACAGAAAATCAATAAAGAAAATCAAAACAAAAAACATTTGGGTATTTCCTTCCCAGTAGTTTAAAAAAAAAAAAAAACGAACTACGCCTCTGCAGCAGCAGAAGAAGAGTGGTGTGGTGGTGGTGGTGCACCGTCAATCGTTTGTACACGACTGCTGTTTTTGGAATGAGTGGCAGATGCTCTGGCCATAGTACGAGATGCGCGAGATATAGCATCGGTCATATAATAATCCTCCACTACACGCACAAAACGTCCATCTAGTCCGCTGCTATCAGATGACGCTGCATTGCGGAGCTGCGCAAGCCCAAGACGAGCAATATCTGCTGAAGTCCGCTCGACGTCACCATAGTGTACAAGCGACGGACACACATCAGCCATGCGGGCACGTAAAGCCTCGACAGTATCGTACGGAAGACACAAACCGGCGGACTCGGACAGCGCACGGATTATCTTCCAGTCTTCGCGAGCGGCGCCAGGCACGCCGACAGCCTGGCGTGTCAGTTGCGAACGGCCCTCAGTGTTGACAAACGTCGCGGTTTTTTCAGTGTAGGCGGCGGCTGGAAGAACAACATCCGCCAGATGCGCGCCGGCGTCGCCGTGGTGGCCCTGGTACACAACAAATGCGTCGCGTGGAATGTCCGCCGGGTTCAGTTCGTCGGCTCCCAGCAAATACACAAAGCGTGGTGGGGTGGCCGACGACTGCGCGCTAGGCACAAAGCCAATATCGTATGCTGCTGTGCGCCCAGCCGCGTACTGCAGCGTGCTCAAACCGTTCCACTCATCCGTCAGCAGCTGTGGCAGCTGCTCAGCTAGTCGAGCTACAGCCGCCAGCACAGCAGCACCGTCAGGCAACTCGGCCACGGCGCCGCCCACAATAATTAATGGGCGCTTTGCAGCGCGAAGTGTAGCGGCAAACGCATGACGTCCCTGTACCAGCTGCTCATCGATAGCACACGGAGTAAGGCCAAGGTGATGGAAATCGTACGTCAAATCAACGGGATCGCCGATCACCGCATACTCAGCAGCCGCTGCAAGATACGGCTTGCGCAGGCGAGCATTGAGCACTGGGGCCTCATGGCGCGGATTGGTACCTATCAGCAGCACTGCGTCGGCCTCCTCTACGCCCGCGATTCCCGCGTTGAAGACGTAATTTGCGCGCACATCCACGCCGCAAGCAGGTGCACGAGTGTTGTGTAGCGTGTCAACGCACAAATTCTCACTGCCTGCTGCGTTGAACAAATCCTTCAACGCAACCAGTGACTCGGCGTCAGCCAGGTCACCAGCAACTGCACGCATGTGTTCCGGTGCCGTAGCGCCCATCCGCTCGGCCACCAACTGCAGCGCCTCAGCCCACGGCACTGCCTCAAACTTTTCGCCACGACGCACCAGTGGTGTTGTCAGTCGCTGACGCTTAAGCCCATCGCATGCAAAGCGCGCCTTGTCAGACAGCCATTCCTCGTTGACTGCGTCGTTAGTACGCGGCAGTACACGCATGACTTCCTCGCCACGCGAATCCACACGCACGTTAGAGCCCAGTGCGTCCAACACATCGATGCTCTCAGTGTGTGTCAGCTCCCATGGCCGCGCGTTAAAAGCGTACGGCTTGGATGTCAGCGCACCCACCGGACACAAATCGATAATATTGCCAGACAGCTCAGATTGCAGTGTGCGGTTGACGTATGTGCCAATCTGTAGGTCGTTGCCGCGCCCTGTCGTCCCCAGTTCACCTGTGCCCGCCACTTCGTTCATAAACCGCACGCAGCGCGTGCAGTGGATGCACCGCGTCATTGTTGTGCGCACCAGTGGTCCAATGTCCTTGTCTTCCACTGCGCGTTTGTTCTCGTTAAACCTCCCGCGATCTGTTCCGTACCGCATTGACTGGTCCTGTAGGTCGCACTCGCCACCCTGGTCACAAATCGGACAGTCCAGCGGATGGTTTGCCAGTAGGAACTCCATCACGCCCTCGCGCGCCTGCTTGATCTTAGCTGTATCTGTCAGCACCCGCATCCCTGGCCCCACCGGCATTGCGCATGATGCTGCCAGTTTGGGAGACTTTTCAATTTCCACCAGACACATACGGCAGTTACCTGCTATTCCCAGCCGCTCGTGGTAACAGAACCGTGGAATCGTCACTCCTGCCTTCTCCGCAGCCTGGATTATAGCCGAGCCTTCCTCAATGGCCACTGGCTTGCCGTCCACAAACATTTCAATCTCCTTGCGCGCCAAAGGGCTGACTCTGAATGCGCGGCTCTGCTGACCTACCAACATTTGATAACGAGTAGCGAGAAAATAAGTATTAGAACTTAATTAACCACACCATTAAACAAATTTAACACCTTTTTGTGTATCCCGGGTATTGAGTCTTCTAACATTCAACTCAATTTCCAATTCTGTTATCCTTGTCTATATGCCCTCGAGAAGATTATACCTACCTTGTGTCTTTGCTCTATGCGCAAGCAGACGCTTTACCGGTGCTGCAGCTCTCAGCATTTTTCACTACCGTAATCTTCTGTTTGGTGTCCTTATTATATTCGTTTTTTTTTCTTCTGCGTTGTCACAACTTTTTGACTTTAGATGCAATAAAAACTGAAGTTGCTAAAGAACCAAATCAGTCAAAAAATAAAAGTGTAAAAAAAAAAAAAAAAAGCAAATGCTGATTAAACGCTCTCTGTGAGTGTATGCACACTTGAGACTAAAAGATAGAATCTTATCTCTGTTTTTCCTCCCACCCCACCTCCGACGCCTTTTTTTCGGACACGCAAGAGAAACTAATCCAGAGGATCAATGTAGTCACGTGAATATGTTAAAGGGTGTTCTGTTGATGAGAAAAATTGTTAGCTCTGCTTTTTCTCACAAAGGCACTCTTGCATTATTCTTCACTTACCAACCTAACACATCTTAAAATCATCTGAATCAAGAAAATAGTAGTTTCTTTTTTTTTTTTTTTTTTTACTTTTGGCACACTTTAAATGCAAATATGGCAGTACAACATCCTACTAACGAGTGGCATGCGTTACAAGATACTTTCTACCGTAAACATCGATTGTATCAGATGCAATGGGCAGAGCTTGACTTGAGTAAATTTCGCATAGCAGCTTCTTCTTTTGGTGGACCAATAGCATTAGTGCGTGATGAAAGACAACTTCTCGAAGCTGGATCCATGCCAGTATTAGACACAGCGATTCACGTTTACTCTGCTAGTGGTCATGTAATTGGACGAATTGAATATGAAGGTCCACATATTGCTGGGCTCTGTTGGACCAGTAGTGAAGAGGAACAACTTATATGTGTGCAGGAAGATGGTAATGTACGCGTGTTCTCATTAAGTGGTCGCGAACCCGTGTCTTTTTCCCTGGGCGTTGATCCAAAGGAAAAGGGTATAATCGACTGCAGATTCTGGGATCAGGGCTTCGTAGCAATGACAAGCGATTTTCGTCTCATATACATCGCTGATATCAACGAGCCCAAGCCCCGAATGCTGGCTGATCCAGGAATTAACGAGCCTCCACATTGCTGGGCTGTTGTGCCGCCGCAGGTGACACTGAGTCGTCATGTGGAGGTTCTTATGGCAGTCGGACACACAATATTGGCTGTAGATGCTGCCAGTATGCAGGACCAGCTGCTTGAGCAGGGACCCTACGCTTGCATTTCCATATCACCCAATGGAAGACTAGCAGCATTATGCTCAGCCAGTGGTCGTATGCAAGTAGTATCGATAGATTTCCAGCGCTCATTTTCAGAACTCGACCGCAGCAACAAAGCAGACACATCATCATCAATAGAACAAGAAATGATTATACCATTGGATATGGCATGGTGTGGAAGTGATGCAGTATTAGCAAACTTTGGCACAGAGGCAGTATTAGTCGGACCATTTGGAGATTCACTCAGTTTTATTTATGAGGCAGCAGTGCATTTAGTGCAAGAATTGGATGGTGTGCGTATATTTAACGCAAGCGTACATGAATTTATATCTCGTGTAGGAGAAGACAGTCGTAATGTTTTTCAAATTGGATCCACAGCACCAGCAGCATTATTATATGATGCATCTGATGGACTTGTTCGTGCACATTCTGCGAGGGCTGACGAAATAGTTCGTAGTATTGGAGATGAAATGACAATGGCTGTAGATACATGTATTGCTGCTGCAGGTGCGGAGCCTGTGGTAGAATTTCAACAACAATTGCTACGTGCTGCATCGTTAGGCAAATCTTTCTTGACAACATTTAATGGTGATAAACTGGTGGATATGTGTCGCTGTCTTCGAATAGTCAATAATCTGGGCGCTTATGCTGTAGGACTACCAGTATCATTAGTACAATTCCAGAGTCTACCGCTAGAACAATGGGTTGCAAGATTGCTTAATCGCAATTTGCATCGTCTTGCACTACAATTGTGCACATATGCAGAGGCACCTTCTGATCAAGTGTACGTGCACTGGGCCTGCGCAAAGATACGCGCATCAACACTTGACGATGATGCTCTTTATCGAGTACTTAATGAAAAGCTTCAGACGCATTTGCTTTCGTCTTATGTGGATGTGGCAGAAGTTGCCAATCGCTGTGGATACCGACGTTTGGCTATTCGTTTATTGCAGCATGAGCCACGTGCAGCTAGTCAAGTACCATTGTTAATATCTATGGGACAAGATGACGCAGCAATGGATGCAGCAGTACGTAGTGGAGATGCAGACCTTGTATATTTCGTTATATTCCATTTATTTAAAGGAATGGCATTGGCGGATTTTTTTCATGCTATTACTCGTATACCAATTGCAGCACGTTTATTTGAAAAATATTGTATGGAGACAGGATCACCAGTATTAGAGGATTATTATTTTCAAGATGATGCATTTGTCAAATCTGCACGATTGATTATTATTGATAATTTGGAACAAAAGGATGGTGCCAGGTTATTGGCAAATCTTAAAGTTGCTTTAAAAATACTCTATAATGATAAAACGAGTGTACGTGAAACTCGTTGTATGGAAGCACAAATTAAACTTTTAGAGATTCAAAGACAACTTGATCGTGATTCGTCTGGAGATAGTTTTATTGGATTAACTCTAAATCAGACTATTGCTCGTTGTTTGCGTGAAGGGAATTATACAAGAGCAAATAAGCTTCGTGGAGATTTTAACATACCAGAAGTAAGATTTTATTGGATAAAATTGCGTGCACTTGTACAACGTAGAGATTGGTCTGAACTTGCTAGATTAGCTAATGCTCGTAAATCACCTATTGGATATCGACCTTTTGTTGATGAATGTATCACTGCTTTACAGTTTCAAGAAGCTGCCAGATACATCCCGAAATGTGATAATAAGGATCGTCCATTGTTGTTTTTACGCATTGGCTTCTTTAGAGAGGCTGCTGAAGCTGCAATGCAGACTCGGGATGTTGACACTTTGCGTCAGATACATGATGCTGCTCGTGAACCTACTCTACAACACGAGATTTCTCAGCAAATCGAACGACTTATAAGCACATAACTTTTGTGTATGTTTTTTTTTTTGTTCTTTCAGCTTTATGGAATTATTATCATCATCTCTTTACTTTTTTATTTATTTATTTATTTATCGTTTGTATCTTGGTAAACACTATTAAAAACCATCTTCAAATACAAAAAAAAAAACACGTTGACAGTGTCAGCAACTTTCGTATATTCGTATAATAGCGTCGGCACCAGCGCTAGCCACCATATTAGAATGATTAGTACCAACAGAAGCAGGAGTGGCTACAGCACACACGCCTTCATCGGCCTTGCGACGATGGGCAGAAACCTCATGCAAGCAGGAATGCGGGTTGCGCCAATCCCACCACTTGACCACTCCATCAGATCCACCAGTAACCAGCACTGGTTGAGTGGACGCCAGAAACGCAACTCCAGTCGCTGCCACGCCTGAGTTCGGATAAGCGTTTATCCCTGGTGTCACCACAGCACGCGCACTGCGCACATCGTACAGCTGCACAACACCATCTGCACTAGCCGCAGCAATTACATTGCTGCCACTATGTTGTTGAGACTGATGCGGCCTAGCAACAGCAGTGATGCGTGTGCTGCGCATACTGTCTTCCGGAAGACGACGTAGCACAGTTGCCACAGTACCAGCCGCAATATCATGTACAAGCACCTGTCCTGCATCGTCACCAGCCGCCAGACGCAAGCCATCTGCAGCGATAAAACATGCTGCCGTGGGCGTGGCACTTCTTGGATGCGTAAGTGTCGCACGGAGTGGCGTGGTGGTGTGGCGCGTATCGACGGACCACAGACGACAGGTGGCATCAGCCGAAACCGATGCCAACAGCGACGCATCCTCGGCAAGCGTCAGTCCCCATACGGCCTCTGAGTGACCAATCAGCTCATGCAATGGGAATGCTAATGCAGCATCGCCAGGCGTCGCTGGCAGTTGCCACACGCGAATGCTACTGTCCAGACCACCTGCATATGCGTAACCTGCGCCGAGAGCCACACTGGTCACCGCAGCCAAGTGACCACGCAGCACATGCGCAGGAGGCGAGTCACTAGATGATCCACGTGTCTGACGGGATGTCCGCTGCTGTGAAAGATCCCATACCATAGCCATACCGTCGTCTGCAGCGCTCAGTACAAGTGAACCACGTATACTGACTGCTCGCACACAGTCCATGTGTCCTGCGAGAGTACGACTAAGAGACCATCCACTGTGCAAACTTTTAGTGTTATTATTGGCAGGTCGGCCACCATCAATCTCGTCTACTTTAAGCTGGCTCTCGTTGAAAGCAGATATCTGAGTACTTCTTCGCCGTCGCTCAGGGATTTTGCGAATTGGTCGCGACGCAGGTTGGGAAGATGGCGCTGACGTCACAGCACTGTCGTTTCCATTAACTGTTGGTGCTGACTGAATATTGGATGCTCCTCTGTTGTCAATCTGCGGAAAATCTGCAGATTGTGTTGCAACCTGTGCAGAAACCATATTCAGAGATTCCCTGCTAGCTGTAGTTTTGCCAACTGTAGTAAGAGGATGTGCTGTGTCACTTTCAATAACTCCATTAAGTTTCTGTGATACCAATGGCTGCTGTTGTGGAGGCTGACGTTGTGAAGGCTGTGTTGCATTCAGACTGCTTATGCTGCGACGCAATCCACCATGTTCCAATTCAGTATCGTTATTTCCAAGTAGCGCATCAATTTCATCTGCACATCGCGCTAACAACACACGACTTCTTTCTCTTGTATCATTTGTAACATCCACTACTTCTGTTATTGTTTCTTCTCTGGGTGATCTTTGATTTCCGTTGGTTTCCTTAGTTTTTTCTATTTGACTGTCATTTCCTTTGTTGTGTACTTCTCGTAATAGTGCTTCCAGTACTGCAATATGTTTCTGTGATGAATTGTACAATGTGCTTAATTGTGATATGCGTTTTTCAGCTACGCTAATTTTTGTTTTTAGTCGTATTCGTTCTACTTGCCATTCTGTCCTTTCTATCTCCAATCGTCTCCATTCTCCCTGTAATACTCCCACTGCTCGTTCAAATGTTGTACCACTTCCTAAAATCGAACCTGTCTAACTCGCATTCTGTGTCCACAATAAAAAAAAAAAAATAAAGCCCTCTCTCTCTCTCTCCAACCCAAACATTATAATTATTAGCTGTTGATACCTTTAGTTCTGTACTTTAGTATGTTTTTTTTTTGTTGACTTACCCCAGTTTCATTATCTAAATTGTTAACCATTTCCTTTTTTGTCAGAATATAAAGTCCCTTATATCAATATATATGTACGTTAAAAAATACCAACTGCACTTTGTGCTTCGAGTACGTGGAGGCTGTCTCCAACGACTCTTGCTTGGCAAAGGTAGAATTAAAAAAAAAAAAAAAAAAAAGTAGCAAATGAAGAATATAAAAAAAGTAAGAAAAGTAAGTGCAGGTGTGGATACTGGTGGTGTTTTTGTAGTGTTTCCAGATGCAAAAGAAAACCAGCAGCCAAAAAAAAAACGAAAAACACAGAAACAGAACAGCAAAAGAAAGAGGGCTGCTGATCATTTCTCCAGCATATCATCACTTCTTTTCCAAGAGTCTCTCACGCACAAACCAGGATCAGGGATCACGCACGTGACATACCCCCCACCTAGCGTACATGTGCCACGCCATCGTCCATCATTCTGCTACAAATAATCCAGAAAGTGACGGTTGACCTGCTTCAGCGTTACCCGCGAGGGATTTGCCTACATTATCCAATTAAAACAAATCACCAAGTTTAATTAAAGGTATGCTGTTGTTACAAAAGAAAGTGGCAATGTTATACATGGAAAGAAAAGATACCAACATCTATAATCAATACATGTATAAACTAAAGCTTACCTTGGCGCGGGATGTGGTTATCCACAAGAGCTTGTTCTGAATAGATAGCTTTGTAATCTCTATACACATGGCATCAAAAAAAATGTAATCAAAATTTCATGTTAGTTTAACATTTCCACGTACTATAGATGTATGTATAGCATTACAAGGTAGATTCATACCACTAGCAGAGTTCTCCTTGAATTTGCCTACAATTACCATAAAATACTCCCAATTAACAGACAACACCAAGAGAATGAGACATTAGTACTATTGCCATTCCATAGTAGTTGAAAAAAAAAAATTAAACCAAGACAACCACTCCATTACAAAATAAAAAAAAAACACCAACGCATGTAATAAAATACCATTTGTATCAAAGTACTGCGTTAACACTGCCAACGCAATACCAACTGAACGATCCATTCCCTGACTACAATGCACCAATACTCTTGCACCACGCTGTACATACGCATAAACAAAAGCCAAAGCGCAAGGAATAGATTTTCCCAATGCTATCTGACCACGTTTCCCTTCTGGAATAGACAAAAACAGATAACGTGCTGCCAATGCAGGGTCTTTATTAGATTCGTATTCAGGAGCACCACAATTTATAATAGCATCAAATTGAGACCAACATTCTGGTGGACGACCACTGGTTCTACCACCCACAGCCAATCCCGTATTTCTAACAAACGCAAACCCCCCATCACTCATATAATTTAAAGTAGATTTAGCGGAAGCTTCTCTCGCAATGAGCTTTTCTACACGTTCATCGCAATAGTCACGGTCAGCCAATAATTGTAATCTATGTTTCCAAAACAAATGTGGAGTGAGCCCGTTCGCCCACAACTCATGATCATCTGCTGCACCCTGCACATATCCAAACGGCATACTGTTTGCAGCATCTAATCCAGCAATTGATGCGCAAAGACAGATAATCGGTGTAAATTCAACATTTGTAAAATCTGGTGGTATAGTTAAATGTTGATCACGCGTAATCCAAATAGGTCTCAGTGGACGTAATAAACGGGTCGCCGCCCATTTCACATCAATGTCAGATGCCAACAGGATATTAACAAATTGTGGAATAAGTTTTTCAATCTGTAAACGTTCAGATTCTGACACGATGTTAGTAGGAGTATGTACAGAAGAATCCCACTGATCATAATTATTAGACATGGTAATATTACGAATAGCCATATTCCAAACAGAACACCAAATAGGTATAGTACGTGAAAAAGAATCAGGCATTCTTTTACCACTTCTAGTAGAATCAACAATAATACATCCTTTGTTTATAGCTAATATATCAAATAAATGTGTATTAGCTCTTCTTAGATTAAAACTCCATTTACCATGATGTCCATCTGTTGATTTAAAATAAACTGTTTGTGCATGTGCTATTTGTGGTTTAACATACCATACCCCACAACGTTCATTAGCTATTATAGGATATTCTTTAAATAATTCTTTTGAAATATCTTCTATAAAATTTGCATCGTCTTCTATTGATTTTAAACGATTGTAAATACTACGTGATTCGCGTCGTAGTTCTTCTGATATTTGGTAGATGCCTCCCTCATTCTTTTTGCTCATAATAACAATAAATATCTAGTGAAAATTGTAAAAAAGAAGTAAAAACTCGGAAGAAAAAAGTGTAATTTGCATCTAATAAATAAAGAAGCTTTTTAGGAATTTATAAAAAAAAATGAATTTTTAATTGTAAGCTACAAACTACATCAAACTTTTGGGTAGAATTCAGGTGAAAAGATTTTTTTTTTTTTTTCAAAGATCGCGGTAATCCGCATCCTCTACATGTCTCCGCTTTTTCTGGCCTGTTGCAGCAGCTGGAGAGGCAGCAGGATCGATGGTAATGGCCATGACTTCTCCCGATTTCTGTCTCGCAAGAACATGCAGTGTATCTAAGCGGATAGCATAATCAATGCTACGGGAACCCAGAGCACCAGCAGCCTGAACAAAAACAGCAGTACCACGACCATCTACAAATACAGGAAACACAGCTTCAACTCTATTTTGTCCAATAACTTCATCCTCTTCTTTTTCTACAGAGACTGCCTCACCCAAAGTGACTGCTTCAGCAGTAATGCCTCCAATAATCTGTTGCACTCGTAAATTGGTTCCAAACGATGCACGTATGCCATCCTCAGCTGAGCGCTGCATAGTTTCTAATACACCCGGCGCTACTATTGATGCACGATCATTAGCTGTGCTACTACCAGAAGCCATTTGTTGAAGACGCTCCCACAACATTTGTGAGTCGCCTACAGATCGACGCAAGTCTCTGAACATCAATGCCATTCTTATCATACGGTATATTCCATACCCAATTCCTCCAAGTAATACAAATCGTAATAATGGCCAAGAAATACTAACCAACACCACACCTCCTGCGGCATATAACGCTGGCTTAAGCCATAGTGGCCATTCTGGTTTCGGTCCCAACGGTCCACCAGAATATCTACGACCAATCTGTACTCCATTCCATTTCCAACCATATCTCGTTGCATTTAAAACTCCAGCCTCCATACGATAACGCGGATAATGGTAGTCTTTGCCAGTTGTCCAATTAATGTAATTGCGGGTGTTGCCAGTATTGCAAGATACACTACTGCCTGTAATGCACCGCGCACTACTTAGTGCTACTGGTCTTGTACGTAGTATACAAAGCATTGCTACTAATGCCTAAACACGCCTAAAAACGCGTTGATAAAAAAATTGAGAATTTAAATAGTCTTGGCTTTAACACTTGAGCTAGAAAAATGTGGAAGGGGGGGGGAGTGTTAATTGATGACAGGAATGTCCGCGTGCATGCGCAGTGACAAATGGGTGGAGGAGGACTGGTGATGTCAACACTCCCTCCCACGTGTTAGCCTACATTTTGTATGATGCTTGTTGTCCTCCCTACCGCCACACTCTTCTCTTACACAGCTTATTTTTTCACAATAAATAAACGCAAAGAAAACCAACATCTTTTTTTATACTATTAGAATGCAGACTTTTACACCTTTGGCACCACCGTTGTCAGCAGAAGAAAGAACTGTGCTAAATAATAAACTGGAACGTAGACCAACACAACAAGAATTAGTAGAGCATAATATTCTGAAGGATACTAAAGTAGCGCCTGCTTTACAAGCCAAAGAAGTTGAACTCGAGCGTAGTCGTCTTGAAAATCAACTTGAACGTAGATTAGAAAATCGACCTACACGTCAAGAACTTATTGATAATAATGTACTCAAGAATTCTAATGCTTCTCCGGCTGTACAAGCTGCTCAACTAAAATTGGCTCATAGTCAACTTGAAGATCAACTTGAACGTAAACTTGGTAATCGTCCTACTCGTCAAGAACTTATTGATCATAATGTACTCAAGAATTCTAATGCTTCTCCAGCTGTACAAGCTGCTCAACTAAAGTTAGCTCATAGTCAACTTGAAGATCAACTTGAACGTAAACTTGGTAATCGTCCTACTCGTCAAGAACTTATTGATCATAATGTACTAAAAGATTCTCACTTGGCTTCTGCTCTACAAGCTAAGAAAGCTGAACTTGAACGCAATCTTCTTGAGAACCAACTTGAACGCAAATTAGAGAACCGTCCTCCGCGTGATAAACTTGTCGAGCAACATATCATTGCAGACGAGTGCTAACTCTTTCTCTTTACTTTACTTTAGTTTTTCTTCTTTGTTTTGTTTTGTTTTCTATATTGCTACTAAATGCATGATTCTACCATTTTGATAAGCATAACATATTTCAATATTTAGTAACTGTAATCCTGCGTATCTTAAATGTTAAAATGGATTACTGAAATATACATCTGCTTATGATAAAAACGTATATGCTGCCACTTACGCTGGCAATGTCCTCTACAATTCCGTTCATTGATCAGTTGTAGTATTTGTTGCAAAAAAAGTTGGAAATCATGTAAGCTCTTCAAACCCCAAACCAGAGCTAATTCCCAGTGGCAAAACGCCGCTGGTTTGTTATATTCTTTATATGCTTGTATGCGACAAAGACAATAAGAAGCTGTACAAAGTCAGCTACTGCTTCAAAATCCTCTTGTAGAGAAAATAAAAAAAAAATCGTTTTAACCAACTATTTTCCATCTACAACACATAAGAAACATTTTAGACAAGCAAAGGTTTTTTTTAGCCTCTTTAGTGAAAATATACTATTATTAGATTTTTCTACTCCAAAATGCTACTAAGCAATATTAATTTGTCGTATTAATGGTATCACATTCAAAATACAAAGTGTGAAAATGAACGATGGTTTTATCAAATAAATTAAAGCATGTTTAGGATTGCTTTAGACCCAGCTCAAGCTCAGTAGCCTTGAGGGCTTCATCGAGATCAATATGGAAGTACGGACAATCAACACTTAGTAGCGGCAACACTACAGTGTCAAAGCTAGACGATAAACCTTGCTTGCCTTGCGACCGATCTGATTCCACAGTATACTCCTCGTCATTTGATGTAGAGTTTACCCCGCTTTCCCGTTCTGCAATAATGCCAACGTTAGCCACGCTGAATATAGAGCGGCTTTGACCGTTTGCAGAGCCAAATCCGCTGGCCAACAATCCACGACGAGTCCACGGTGACTTGATACCAACAAAGTGCCACGATACCGAAAGATCTGCATAGCGATCAAGCTGCTTGCGCACATCGACAAGATTTTGAATTGAAGTCACATCCACATGCGACACGCCTCCAAAGTCCAGAATAATTGCCTTCAGCACAGGAAGCGTAGAATCAAAATCTGTTTCTGTTTTGTGGCGAGGTCCTGGATCATTCCAGGGGCGGTTACCCAACGTCCCGTACGGATTGATAACCCCTGGCCGTGTTTTCTCCTTAATCTCGGCAACCATATAGTCTGTAAAGTGCATGGCGTTTGGATACAAGTACCCCTCATTCAAGCGGTAGATGAACACGCCGCTAGGTGGGTCTTGTGGCTTGATCGATGGATTTACGCCATCCGAGTGGTCAAGGGGAACAAAGACATTGCGACCGTCGCCCTCAGGCGGTGGGCTTCCGCTGGAATCGGGAGAGCCAAGTGTCGGGGTATCGTAGACTTTGAGGATGCCAACAAACTTTCCGCGTGCCTTGGCAATGCGGAACAGCAACAGTGCGCCTGAGGTTGCAACGCTAGCGTAGATGCCATTGTCGATAGACGAGAATACACTCACAATGACGCCGATCCAAAAGATCCCAAATTCAAACGGCGATACCTTCCAGAACATCTTTAGCGCCGAAGGAGTGGAAATCAGGTCGCCGACAGCATGTATAATAACGGCAGCCAACAGCGCGTTAGATATGTAGTAGAAGACTGGCGGCAAAGCGTATATGGCGATGACCACAATGGCAGCAGTAATGACACCAGCGAGTGGTGTGCGGACTCCAGCTTTGGACTTGATAGCTGTGCGTGAGAACGAGCCGGTCGCTGGGTATGCGCCGAAGAACGGGCCAAAGATATTTGTAATTCCAATGGCAATCAGCTCCTGGTTCGGGTTTATAGAGTAATTGTTGACGCGGCCAAACGACTTTGAGATGGAGATGTGTTCGATGACCAGCACAATGATCGCAGAGGGAATCTTTCCAGCGACTTTGGAAAGGATTTCGGATGTGACTGTCGGCACAGCCATATGCTTAAAGCCCCGCGGAACTACACCCAGAATCGAGAACTTTGGGTTTTCGCGATGGTGCCGGTTGGCAAGATACGAGATGAGCGTGTACAGCAGAATAACAAAGCCCGTACGCAGTGTGTTCATGAAAAAGAACAACCTTTCCTTTTGTGGCCAACGACGCGAGCCATATCCACAAGCCCAGCGGATGGCATAAAGCAGTGCCAATGCCGTCAATCCCACTGCCGCGTTAATATCGCAATGGCCAATGTACTTGAAGAAATTTCCAAACACCAAGTATGTCGGAGCACGTGTATCGTAGCCTTTGGCATCGTTGTTGCCCATCAGCGTCGGAATCTGACCCATTGCAATATTCAGTGCGGAGCCAGTCATAAAAGCTGCAATCGCTGGCAGCGGAATAAACTCAACAATAAAGCCCAGACGTAGCAGCCCCAGCGCCACGACAATGCATCCCAGCACAACCGACAAGCATCCGGCAATCACCCACGGCGTATCCTGGTACTGTGGCAACTGCGGCAGCACATCCTGGAGAATGTGGCCCATCAACGTTGACATGACCGCAACAGGACCAATTGTAATATCCTTGCTAGTAGAAAAAAGAAAGTACAGCGCACACCCGACAAACGACGAATACAATCCAAACTCGGGCGGAAGCTGCGCAAGCTTTGCATATGCCATGCCCTGCGGAATAACCACTACTCCGACGGTCATCCCCGCAACAAGATCGCCCAAAAACCACGTCCCATTGTACCGATAGATCCAAGTGAAAAACGGAAACAACGACTTTGCGTATGTGACCGTCGCAGCCCGTGTTGGTATAACATTCTTTTTTAACCACTCCTTTGATGATGCTACTGGCTCCACATAGTGTGAGATCTCTTTATGGGGTGTCGGCTCGTCAACCGATTTGGACGCAAGACGGTTCCAGAACATGGATGGCAGTGTAGTTAAAATGTCCAACTGTAAAAGGGATTAGAAGATAAGATAAAAAAATGAGGTTGGTTACGAGTAAACGTTACAAAACCCCCCGGCTTATTTTAAAAGAACGGCAGGGACGCCTACGGCAATTTTATATTCTAGAAAAGAGATAACGGCAAACCACCTGAGATTCCACTCTTCCACAAGAACAATATGCTATAAAGTGCCGAAATGCAAGTGTGTTTAAGCAGTAGAAGTGGAGTGGTGGTATTAGTTCAGTTGCAATTAAAAGGCAGAGGGGAAGAGCAGAGTGGTGGAGCTGCTGCGGTCTTTATAAAGAAAGCAAGAGATCAAGGCGGACGGCGGAAAGTCACTGGCACGCGCCGAGTACCCTCTTAATGCCTGCGCATTTACAATCAGCTAGAAATATTGTGTTGCTCTTCCATCTCTCGGTTAGTGTGCGAAGATAATTCAGATGCACAAAAGAGGACATGTGTTTGGCACTCGCTTTTCCATCCACAACCCAAAAAAATACTCCATCACGCAAGCGTCTGTGATGAAAGGCGCATTTTTCCCGAACATTAACAGAATATTACTGGCAGAGACAACCTTATTAATCTTTCTATTCGTTCCTAATAAAATTTCTTCTACAAATAAGGATAAAATGTTAGCTATATAATATGGCAATCACTCGATTGTGATTGGTTTTTGCTGACGCGAGCCTCCATTGCGATGATGTTTTTTTTTGCCAAGCAATTGGTTCACAAAAACCGCTATACAACCTTCGCCCCCCCCCCTGAAGAAGGTTAATGTGATCAGTACCGCACAGAAGCATGTGGGGACACTCTTCCTTCATGTACTTGCTGGCAATTTCTTTGAAGCAGCCGAATTGTGCAGCGTATGACCATTTCCACTGTACTAGATATGCATATAATTTCAGTACATCTTAACATGAAAAAAAAAACCAATCATAAATGTTCGTGAGAGTCCCAACTGCAGTCTACCCATCTTGTACATGTATTTTCTAGAAATACACCTCTTCATGGGATTTCCTACAAATTTGTATAGTTTTGCAACTACTATCTTACGGACTATTTGTATATCACATGATATAATTATGCGAAAGGATCACATTACCAAATATCATCCGCCAAAAAGACAATAGTATTATGACATAGTCATTGCATTAAGTCATCTGGCATTTAGTACCTCCAGCGTGATACTTTTTCTATTAAGACATTCCTGTCACTATCTCTGGCAAAAAAGTTTTTTTTCTAATTTCTGCATGTTATGTAGAAGAAAGTATCTGGATATTTAAAAAAAAAAAAAAAAAAGTACACATGGAGTCAAGCTGTATCCGCATATTCCTCAAGAAAGGGGCGCCTTCTCTTCTCTATGTCTGCGCTTTTCCGCGTGTACATGTCTATTTGTTTTTGTCGCATATTTCTGCTCATCCAAATACACACACTATTTATTCCAGCTCGGTATTTAAACAATTATCGAATAATTCTGTCTAAAGTACTAATTATAATTATTGAGATTTTTTGGCTACATGTGGTCGTCTAAACCACATTACCTAGTAGACTCTACTATTTTTTGCTTAGCAATAGGTTTTTGTTTTATTTAGATTTCCTGCAAAAAAGGGTATGTTAGCATATGTGTAATCCTGACCAATTTACATGTGTGTTACCAAAATGAGCAATATTTATTGAGAAAAAGTGTAGCATACTAGTCTATGTATGCATAAACATTGATCCACCAATACAATCCATTCACTAATGTGATTAGCCTCTAACAATAACGCCATTTAAGCAACGCAAGCACGACATTGCACACCTTCTAAATAACCGCATATGTTTATTTTGTAGGATGAGTGAGACGAGTGCAGCGATCAATACGCAGATCAAAAAATATTGAACGCGTACTGAAACTACAACTCTTTATTAGATTGCAGAGGAATTGTAATAATTACGCCATCGGTGGGATTAACCAAAGTAGGCAATCACTTTATTCTAAACCTATCTCATTTTTATGCAGATGCTTTATTTTTTTAGCAAGTCTGTGCAAGACATTCATTACCTCATGCAGTATAGGAATTGCGACAGCGACAATCTACTAAAGCACTCTCCTCGATTTTACCTAAAAGACTTTTGGCAGCAAAATAACAGTGAGTTTTGCATTAAGATCCTGGTGTGCAAGAGGGACAATTTACCAATTCACCATCAATCCCATAGATTTATCACGTGGTTGTATTGATTTGAGATTAATTACTTAATTTTTATACTGTTCTGTAAAGCTTGAAAACTAATGAAAGAGCCAAGTTCTAAGTGGAAGTGTAGGTTGTGGAAAAGCAAACAGGCAACAGCAAGTAGAGTGTATCCATCCTTTTTTCCCCCGTTCTTTTTTGACACTCGTTCATTTCTCTTTTTTTCCAATATAACTGAGAATCAAAAAAAAAATGGTACGCATCCAAAATACACATTAATCAGAAAAAGAGCGATGGATACGAAATGGAAGGACGGTGTGTGTGCTATCAAAACAGTATTTCTGTTGGATTAACTGGGCGAATCCAAATATTTGTTAACGCAATGGATTCGCAGTGTGGATATATCGTTTAGTTTGATACCGCAGTATTGTTAAAAAGTGCTGCTCTATTGGTAATTGCCAAAGCCAAGTAGGAGGGGAGGTTTTCCTATAGAAGCATAATTGGCGAATTCGGAATTGTGCGTTATGTACTTTCTGGATTGTGGAACGAATTGTTGTTTTTTCTCTTTTGGCTAAAACCAGTCAGAGTGGACAGTTGTTGTCTTTGCATTTTGCAATGCAAAAAGAGAGCAATGGTTAATCTATGATCTGACTTCGCGTTCCACTATTTATTCAACATACAGCGCACACACGCCTTTTTCTTCCTGAAGACGGTTTAATTATATTGAAGGAACGCGCGAGGGTTTCTGCACTAGTTTGCGAGCAAAAACAACAACAACACAAATTTACATGTACTAAAACATTGGTTTTTTTTTGAAACTCGCGGTATAATTGCGTGAGTGGGATTTTTTTGTGTATTTTTACTTGTGTCGAACTATAGGCTGACGCTTCGACCGTTACCATCAGGACTCGCAAGTTCATTACTAACCGCCTGCTCCAGCGCAAGCAGATGGTACGTATTAATTTACTTGGCAACAATTGCATGACTGACAGAGAATTTTTTATGAAAATAATAACTGAGGAACGCTACAAAAAAAAAAAAATGAACAAGTAGGCTTTGTTCGCCAGAAGAAATATATCCGATATTATGTGCTACTAAATAGAAGCTTGATTTACATGTTGGTATGAACCAATGTTTTTGTATGTATATTGTTAATGACAAACATTAGGTGGTTGATGTTATTCATCCTGGACTTGCCAACCTTAGCAAGGTTGAAGTGCGCGAGAAGCTATCGAAGGTTTTCAAGACAGAGTCAGATCTTGTTATTCCATTCGGTTTCCGTACTCAGTTTGGTGGAGGCAGATCTACTGGATTTGTTTTGATTTACGATTCTGTTGATGCAGCAAAGAAGTTTGAGCCAAAGTTCCGTCTTATTCGTCAGGGATTCATGGAGGCTGCTTCACGTGCCAGTCGCAAGCAGCGTAAGGAACGTAAGAATCGTGGAAAGAAGACTCGCGGTACTGGTAGGGCCAAGGCGAGAAAGGTTCAGAAGAAGAATTAAAACCATTCAAAATAATATTTTTGGTTTTCCTTTATTTTTTGTTTCTTTGGTGCTTTTTCTTTTTAAACAAAAGAGTCTCCTTGTTTCTGTCTCTCTTATTAGTCCAAAGATTTCAAAAAAAAAAAAAAATGCTTTCGCTTTTTTTCGTATAAAAGTACTTGACAAAATATATTAGTTATATGTTACCTAATCTTGTTTTCTGTTTTATAATGGTAACTGCTGTAAATGTTGCTATTTTAAAGTATATGCCTTGAGATGCTTGGCGGATTTTAATGGCTGATTAGAGTAGGAAATACAGTTTTCCTATCCTGGAAACGCTCAAAAATTCACTTTCCCTCATGGCGGGTGAATAGGATGTGGTGAGAGTTTAAAACAGCAGCAACATCGCCATTCTGGCGCTTTAGATTCGAATACAAATTGGAAGAAAAATCAGGATCACTCCACAGCTTAGGCTCATAGCAATTCTCTTTCTTAAAGAAGAGAGGTTTATACCAAGAGATTTTTTCCCTGATAGTCCCCGTCTCTCTCTCTCAGAGAAGCTTAGAGCTTCTAAACGCATCCAATGTGTCCAGTCCAAGCTAAATGTTTGGGTTACTTTGCTTAACTAATTCTACTTTCCATACAAACCAATCAAATACCAGCAATATGACTGGAATCTGTCAAATATCGCGCATTTACATATTTTACCCAGCGTTTTCCATGGACAAACAGATAAAAGCTAACATAATGAATAAAACAGATTATATATAAAGGGGAGCATTAACCTTTGCCAATGTGTGCATTTCCTGGACATTATCATAAACCGAATTTTTCTGCAAAAAAAAAAAGTGATAAAACGTTATTATCTAAAAATGTGCTAAAGCAATCGAAATATTATGCATTTAGATGATAACACATTAAAGTCCATTCTTACAACACTACTTTATACAATATAATTGGGATTTAGTATTGGTTATTTGTTTTGTACTGTTGCGTTTGTTAAAAGGCCGACAGAGGAAGTGCCGTCTAAAAGCTAATACAAGACACACGGCAGAGAAGTGCCGTTGAAAGAAAGATGTAAAAAGATTTAGAAGTTTATTTAGTTCTAAGGAGAACCCTGACCAAGTCGGTCACGGGTCTCCTGTTTAAATATAAAAGAATTGTTGCTAATACGAATCCTTGGAGTTACAGGGAAAGTGGCTCGCTCCATTGTACGTGCTCCTGCGTTATTGTCCGAGCGCTCTTGAGCTTGCGGGGACAATGCTGTCAAAGGGATGACTCTGGATCTATTGTCTGGGCGTACAGGTCCCCTTGTTGACAATAGCGTATTGTGCGCCCTTGATCGAGACCTGTCTGATCGGGAGGGAAGCATTTCCCTTTCCCCGCATGAACCCTGCATATCGGGGGAAGGGACATCCCCTCCCCGGGTCCGGGGGGTGGGAGCGCCACCCCTTCCGGGTTCCGCAACAGTATGGTCTATAGAGCGTCATCAGTTTTAGCTGAAGTGGATATGATAGCAGAGGAGTACTGGGTTGAAAGCGGTTCACATACTATTATTATGCAGGAGCTTCTGCACAACCGTGCAACTTATATACTTGTGCTTGACAGATTACTTGCTGATTATACTGCTTGCCATAGTGAAACCCCTGAACAGCAGTCCATTATTTCTTCTGACAAAGATACTTCAGTTGGGTTTTCACTTTGCACCACGAGCTTTCCCCCATCAGGATTACAATTCACACCTGATCAACTTTTAATACTTTGCCTTGATGCTGGATATCTAGTGCGAAAGGTGTGCAACTATATCAAGCAAGTGACTTTTAAAAGAATAGTTATTGTTGCGGGGCCGAGAGGGGGACCCTCTGCACCCCCACTCTCCCCGGGTGTAATTGCCCCCCTCCCCCAGGGCACAGGGTTCGCAGGACCCACCGGGGATGGCAGGGAACCCTCCCTCCCGCAAAACCGATTCTAATCGAGTTCGGGGATCATGAACGCACGGACCCGGGAACGCGAATGGCCGTGCAAAGGATTGTGAATGCCTCACAATAGATGGAACCACTTTCCCTGAAGCACTAGCGTTTTTCAATAGTATTATTTTCACATATTTAATGAGGAGAACCGACGGCCGAGTTGGCCCAAAGTTCTCCTCAGAGTTTAACACATTTTCATCTCTTTCACTTAGTTTCCTACGGCACCATCCTGCCAGTAGTTCAGCTTCTGAAACGGCACTCTTCTGCCGGGTCTTATTAGACTATTTGCAACATTATAATAAATAAATATTTATAAGGAATCTACAAACAACTACTAAATGCAATTTCTTTTTATAGATGTATGCATACACCCTTTCAATGTCTTTTTAATTAGCTCACATTGAAGGGTGATGCATCACATCTTTAGGGATGCTCTCAGGGTGATAACACCATCCCTTTTGTCGGCCGACTTGGCTTTGCTCATGGTTCATGTCCGGCGGCCATCTGGCCTCCGCAACAGATATTTAGAGGACTTTTTAAAACACTTATTTAGTTGTTGGGTTTGCTCACGATCATTTTCTGACAGTTATAGATCTATTGTAGCACAATATGTGGTTTTGTGCAAATTCATAGGCACATGGAAAAGTCTTACATCTTACATAACATTACATTTACAGTCTTTAACAATTAACTCAAAATAAATATAAACTAGACGAGCTATTTTTTTTATAGAGGAGCACATGTGTAAAATATTAAAACAACTATTACTAAATGGCAGCCTGGCTACATGTACGCCTTCAGAGGTAGAATTTAAAGCATTTGTAATCAGTTTGTAATACTTACTTTTAACAAATGTCTACATTCTAAATGAGTACTATCATGATTAGTATTGCTTTTAAATAGTGCAAAGCAAAAATCTGTCAGATGCAAAAATTAACATGCAGCATTATAAAGATAGATGCTCTATGTGTAGCAAAAGCTACATTTAGGTTGCAGTATACTGCATGTCAGTAGATACTGTTGTTGGATAGATTAAGTAAAACCAATTTTATTGAAAGCAATAAAAAAAACTTACTATAGTTTATTGCCAGCTGGGGTATCATTATATAGACTAGCTAGCTTCTTGGTTGTTTCTCGGAAAAGTTGGCATTATTCAGCAACAATTTATTCTTTTTCCTAACTACTGGAAAATTACATGACTGCCTGCTGCTTTCTTTAGACGACCTTGTGTATAATCAGCATTGGCTGATACCTTTTATCTCATAAAAACTTTCTAGCAGTTTGACTTACACTTTTGACTAGAGAGCATTAATATAAAAAGCTACTTGGCAGCCTGGAAGTCACAATATTCAAAGGAGAAGTTAACATATCAGCTTTATTAGTCTATCAAGTAACTGGGAGATACCTAGCTAAAGTGCTGCAACTGACTCTGTGCAATCATTAATGCTGCACTCCACTACACCCCAAAACTACTTATAGAGAGTCATATTTGTGCAATACACAGTGTGGGTGGGGGTTAAGGAGGGCTGAGTTCGGTCTGGAGAATTGAGTGAAGCTGGGTAGAATACAATTTAGGGGTGCAAGTAATGCCAGGTGCAGTGTAGAGAATAGAGGGGGGGGGAGGCGAGTAATGCTGGGTACAAATCGGAGGATAAACTGAAGCTGAGTGCAAATCGTGAGTTAAATTGAAGCTAGGTGCAGAGCCAACTGTGCGAATGTGTTAATAATAATAATAATTATAAATATTGTGCCTGCTGTAAATAAAACTGCTGTGGTTCAAGTAGCCTGTAGTAATCGTCTCAGTAAATGGCTACTGCAAATTTAATGTCAAAATTGTAGTTTTATGAAAGGGAAAAATAGATTGAAGGTGCAAAAGCAGAGGAGTAAGGTGTTTATATCAAGGAAGCAATTCTTTTTTTGTTTGAACGTCTAAAAAGGCCAGATATGCTCACGTGAAATGTAGTAAATCAGATGGAGTGTAATATCTTAATTCTAACAATATAAAAAACAATATGAAAAACCTCCCCCGTGCACCTTTGGCGCCGGGTCCGGTTCATTGGCCATGCCTTCGGCATGACCAATGGGGCACTCCCCGGTATACAGTGCTTAATCTCACGGTGGGGATGTTTTTTCTGCCCTATTTCGCGATGACAGCGTTGCTGTCTGCCGCTCAGGGCAGGGTTTTATTTCCCTTAAATGGCATAACGTTTAATTTAATTTCGGTGATGTTGTTCTTGTCGCTCAAAGCAAAGCCTTATTGTTAAGTGTTATGCTTGTTTTCTTTTATTAAGCTTAATGTTTTTTCTAAGAATATTATAAGTAAATTTGAAACTTTAATGGTTAAAATATTTTATTGGCTGTAAACATGATCGCGATTAGTGGATCTGATCTCGGACGGACAGACGGACGGACGGAGAAAATGATTTTATAAGCCAATCCCTCGGAGAAGCCATTTGGCTATAGGGAGTGCCAAAAAACGGGGTCTTATTTTAATTATAACAAATTGAGTCGCTTGCAGATCAGGCCGAAGACTGGTGGCTGAGGCAATCACAATAACTTGTCGCAGCCAGCAGAATCTGCGCTCAGATCTGCGGGTGATTCGATTAGTGAGGGTGATCCTCCTCCCCCCCCCTCTCTTAAGCGGCTTGCACTTGTGAATAGTTTATTAGTTCTCTGCTTTGAATCCTTAATACTAAACCTTTATTAAAAAGTGACAACCCAGCAAGTGCTGTTACAAACTCAAACACTCTCAATCCCACTCTTCCAAGTCTGACAACCCCCTTTCATAGGTTTTCTTAAATTTCCTTCTACTTGTCAAAACGCTACACTTCTGAGCACTTACCAAACCCCTACTTAAAAATT